>PVLC010018475.1:11962-32122 GCA_004027655.1 Graphiurus murinus | reverse complement strand
CCCCCCCCCGTATTTTTTATTATTTATTTTGAAATAGGGTCTCACTAAGTTGCAGGGGGCCTCACTAAGTATCCTTACTGATTTTTAAGGCACTTGTATATTAACAAACCTTGTTCATATTATCCTGCAAGAGCTTAGAAAAAGTTCCTGTCAGACTTAGCTCTTAAATATTTACTATTTGTATATTTTTAACTCTTGCTTTTATCTCTCTAATATATTGTCCTTGTGGTCAGAGAAACTTTTTTTTTTTAATTGATACTGGAGATTGAAACCAGAGGTGTTCTACCTCCAAGATACACTCTCAGCCCTATTTTATTTTTTATTAGGAAACAGGGTCTCGCTAAATTGCTAAGTTCCTTGCTAAATTGTGAGGCTCTCCTCAAACCTGTGATTCTCCTGTCTCAGCCTCTTAAACACTGGGATTAGAGACGTGTGCTACCACACTGGGTGAGAAACTTTTATCTAGTTGTTTTGTTTATTTGCTTGATTGCTTTTCCATAGCTCTTAATACAATATTGATATAAAGTCTGTATTATATCTGGTTGATATTAGCAATTAAATATGCAAGGTAGCCTGTCAATAATCATCAATAAATATTAATGATAATGAATATTTTGTAATGTAATTTACAATGTAATTTTTGTAACACAATTTGCAATGTAATTTATAATTTTTTGTAATGTAATTGTAAATTAATAATAATGAATTTTATAATGAGTACACCACCAGAATGTAGGAAAGGAACATGAAACAGATTCGTTCTCATGGCTCAAAGAAGAAACAAATCTTGCCAACATTTCCATCTTTGATCTCTGGCCTACAGAAATGAGACAAAAAATTTCTGTTATCTAAGACACGTAATTACCAAACTAATATATCAGATTATCAAGAAGGAGAAACTCAAGTAATTAGCACACCATACTCTCAAAATTTTGACTTGGCAAAGACCATTATGTTTGTTTATTAATAATGATAACTTCATACTTAGTTCTTGACTTGATCAAGAACTATAAGTTCCTACAAGTTAAGCAACACCAAGGCAGTCCCAATTGTATTGTGTGTGTGTGTGTGTGTGTGTGTGTGTGTGTGTGTGTGTGTGTGTTATTAGGAATGGAACCCAGGGGCATTCTACCTCTGAGCTATACCCCCAGCCCCTTTTATTCTTTGTTTTGAAACAGGGTCTCCCTAGGTTGCTAAGAGTCTTGCTAAGTTGCTGAGGCTGTCCTCTAACCTGAGATCCACCTGTCTCAGCCCCCCCAAATACTTGGATTACAGGGATGCTCCACCATGCCCAGCTTCAAATCATACTCTGATACCAAAAAGTGAAGACAATACTCAACATCAGTACTTAAGAGAAAATACTATGTTCTGTAAATAAATTCTCCTCCAAAGATAATATCCAGGTTAGCAGTGATTTAATTTAAGGAATCTTAGTAGAATATTTTGAATTATTTCATAATGTACTCTTTCCCTAAATGAGTTATTCTGCACCTTTTTTTAAAAAAGGCTCATAAATGATAAAATTTTCAGAACCATTCTGTGCAAAACAGTTTTTCTGATTGCCAGTGCAAAATAAATAAATAAACAAACAAACAGCTAGCCAGGCATGGTGGCTCACGTTTGTAATCCTAGTACTTGGGAGGCTGAGACAGGAGGATCACAGGTTCAAAGTGAGCCTCAGCAATGTAGCTATACTCTCAGAAACCTAGTGAGACCCTGTTTCCAAATAAAGAAATAAAATCAGGCTGGGGGCATGCCTTGGAGGTAGAATGCCTCTAGGTTCAATCCTCAGTACCAAAAAAAAAAAAAGAATTAATGAATTAATTAAAAATGAAAAAATCCCTTTTTTCATTGGTTAAGTTTCTATATTAATTACTAATCCAAATGCATAGAGTTCTATTTTCATAGTGATTTTATACACAATTAATGAATATGAAGGGTTGCAGACACAGACATAACAAAATAATGAAACTTTAGGGAGGGAATTAAATACTTTTATTTTCACCATCAATTTTATAAATATTGGTGCAAAATCTATATATTTGTTCTGGCACATGCTTTGTTTATTAATCATTTTAGCTTTGTGAGTTTTCTTATTTGCTTGTACATGTAATGTGCTAATTTATAAATGTAACCCACAGTTTTACAAACCTCATCAGTTGTGTATACATGTGTGCACACAAATTCTAACTCACCCCTTCAAAAAAAGAGAGAGAGAAACTAATGAAGAAACCTGTAGGGAATCTGTGGGAATGAGGCAGATGTGAGTTGGATATACCTGAGAATACATTTTTTTTTTTTATCTTTTTTTACAGGGCTGGGGACTGAATGCAGGGCCTGCACATGCTCCACCACTGAGCTACTACTTCCTTAGCCCTGAGTGTGTGTGTGTGTGTGTGTGTGTGTGTGTGTGTGTGTGTGTGTGTGTGTATCTGTATTTTCAAGCATTTAAAAATGTTAAATCAATAAAATTTAATTTAAAATGGTGAAAAAAAGAAAATCTTAATTTTTGAATATAGACAGAAATCATTAAAGTTCAGGTTTTTGCCTGTCCCTTTTTTGTTTTTTTTTTCAGTACTAGGGATTGAACCCAGGGGCATTCTATCTCTGAGCTACACCCCCAGCTCTTTTTTATTCTTTATTTTGAATCAGGGTCTTACTAAGTTGCAGAAGGACTCACTAAGTAGCTAAGGCTGGTCGTGAACCTGCGATTCTCCTGTCTTAGCCTCCCAAGCATGTGTTACCACACCTTGTTTCAAAATTTTAAAAAGGGGTTGGGATTGTAGCTCAAAGGTAGAATGCCTTTAAGTTCAATCCCTAGTACTACAAGAAAAAAAAAAAAAAAAAGGCTGAAGGTTGAACCATTAAACCATTTGTCTTTAATTTTTAAAAAGAAATTTTACTCATTTACTGCAAGGTATTGCATTGCAATGTCATATACCATTTGACTTTGTTTTGCTCTTTTCCATTCATGACCACCTTATCTTGATTTTATGCTTAAAGGGATAATATTGCTATTAGTTACTTAGAGACCTCCCTTTCCTCTGTTATACATATATACAATATTTACCCAAAAGGATATTGCACTGGTGAGAGGAATATTCCATTTGGTCAATTAACTGGACGTCTAACAGGCAAATTATTTCTAATTTCATGTGTTTTTTTTATACTTCTCTGACTAAATGCTATATGATGAAAGAAAAATAATAGGGTTGGTAGAGATAAGTAAACTACATATACTGTTTATAAGAAACTAGCCCTTTTTCAACCTGAACTAACAGCAGAAAAATTACCATAAATTGGAACATTTTTAGTTAGCAGATGAGAAAATATGGGCTTAAGTAGCTTCTTCAATTCTCCAAAAAATAAGTAGAGGGTTAGAACTACAACTCCAGGACCTGTCCTCTTGACAACTGCTCTATGCCCCACATAGATTTACTCTATACTGGATTTGTATGTCTTTCTAATCACTTAAGTTCTATATACTAAACAATACAGTGAAAATTTCTAGCAGTGTTTTCTTTAGCATCAAGTAGCTAGAAGACATCAAGCTAATAAGATGTCTCTACTATGACCTTACAGTCATTAAACCTAAAGTTGCTCTTCAGGAGGGTAAGGAATTCCAAAAAAATAGTTACCATATTCTTCCTCTAAGATTCTATATCATATAAAAAATAAATATTATAAAAATAGGATTTAAAATGTTCAAATTGGCTAAGCATGGTGACACTCGGGAGGATAAGACAGGAGGATTACAGGTTCTAGGCCAGCCTCAGCAACATAGTGAGATCCTCAGCAACTTAGTGAGACCGTTTCAAAATAAAAAAGTAGGTCTAGGAGTGTAGCTCAGAGGTAGAATGTCCGTGGATTCAATTTCCAACACACACACGCACACACACACACACACACACACACACACACAATTCAAATTGTTCATAAGTATTCTTACAGAACCCTTTGTGGACTTTAGGAATATCGTGCCTATCCAAATAAGTCAAGCTCACTCAGATACTAAGTGGTTTCCTTGGTTCAGTTTACCCCCCTGAGTGACAGTGACAGTTAAGAACACTGGTAACCACAGAGAAGTATCTGCAGACAACTGACTGTATGAAAAACTTGTGGCATGGTATAATGGCAAAGGACACAGGATCTGGTCGGGCTGCCCCTCTTACTACCTGCATGACCTTGGGCAAGGCATTCAGCCTTTCTGTTCCAGTCTCCTCCTTGGTCAAATGGGCATATAATTGTTCACCTTAAAAGGTTATAGTGAGAATTAAATGGGCTAATGCATATAAAGGTCTTTCACAGTGTCTGGCACATAATAAGTGTAGCTCAATAAATGTTAGCTATTAAGATAGTAAATGAGAACCAGTACAGTACTGTAAAACCTATTTATAACCAGTATAAAGATGAGCACCATGTTAAAAGGGCAAGTATATATAAAACTGAGAAAACAAACTACCTATTAGCTGAAATATATTTTCTCTGAGCTTGCAAAAATGACAATTCTTTATTTCATCAATATTTATAATCTTTTTGTATTTTTTTGGCTATTTTAGTAGGGGTGATATTAGAAGTAATAACCATAGTGGCCCTTTATACCTATAATACATTTATGGTCACAAAGTACTTTTACAAGCATTTTGCTTTGCAACAACTCCATGTGATAGGTAGCATTTTCTTATTTTACTAGTAAAGGAACTGAGGCTTCGAAAAATAAAGTTAGTATCTTACAGGGACAGAACAGGGACTCAAACACAGGTTTTTAAAATTCTCAGTTCCTAAGCCGGGCGTGGTGGCGCACGCTTGTAATCCCAGCATTCGGGAGGCTGAGACCGGAGGATCCGGGTTCGCGGCCAGCCTCAGTTACCTAGTGAGGCACTCCGCAACTTAGTGAGACCCGGTTTCGAAATAAAGAATAAAAAAAATAGGGCTAGGGGTGTAGCTCGGAGGTAGAATGCCCCTGAGTTCAATCCCTAGTACCGCAAAAAAAAAAAAATAAAATAAAATAAAATAAAATTCTCAGTTCCTGAATTTTCTTCTGTCAGCACAGAGAAGATGGAGAAAGTTACATATTTGCTCAACACAGTTAAAGAATCAGCAGAAAGCATTCAATTTGATATAGTTCATTTAAAAAATTTAGTCACTTCTGCTTAAATAATTTAAATGTTAAATTAGGAGTTAAGCTGGGCGTGGTGGCACACACCCGTAATCCCAGTACTGGGGAGGCTGAGACAGGAGGATCTGAGGTTCGAAGTCAGCCTCAGCAACTTAGTGAGGGTCTTGGCAATTTAATGAGACCCTATTTCCAAATAAAATAAGGCTAACGGTATAGCCTGGAGGTAGGAGATCCCTGGGTTCAAATCTAAGTGCACACACACACACACACACACACACACACACACATACATACATATACTAACAGGAGTTGATGCAAATGCACAAACCACGTGGGGCCATTTGATTTTCCTTATAATGAAGGATAAGGCCTTGCTGTCATTCTTTCTGTTAAATTTCAAAGTTGTAATACAAATATAGAGAACATATGTCATCTGTCTATTCTTACTTGAGCATTCTAAGTGAAATTGCTTTCAGAGTTGATGTTTTAAAAGCAGAGCATCATTGTTAAAAAATAAATAATATACAATTGACTACTCAACCTGTGGTTCTTATTCTTCAAATTTGTTACAAATGAAAAGTTAAACCTAACAATTCTATGATAATTGATGCTGAAGCACAGGGAGAGAGAATCAATGTGAGGTTAAACAGTCATATTAAAATTTAAAGAATAGGTCTATTATCTGAAAGTATTCATAATGATTCTTACAGATATATCTAAATGTGTTTCTATCCTAAGAAGTATATGGATCTTGAACAGCTTATATATTCACGTTTTATGGAAAAGGTATGAACCAAATGATCTTGTTACTTTCTATCTCTGTAGCTCTGACATTTCGATGGCTTTAGCAGCATCAGATTATTGGTGAACTTTATTTAAAAAGAAATCAACTTTTCACATTCAAAGTGGATGAGTTCTAAAAATTTTTCAAAGGTTATTTAATGCTAGCATTACTTTAATGAATACTTTTTTGGGGGGGTACTGGGGATTGAACCCAGAGGCATTCTATCTCTGAACTACACCCCCAACCCTATTAAATTAATTAATTCTGGGCATGGTGGCACACACTTATTATCCTAGTAGTTGGGAGACTTAAACAGGAGGATCACAGGTTCGCAGCCAGCCTCAGCAACTTGTGAGACCCTGTTTCAAAATAAAGAATAAAATAGGACTGGGGGTGTAGCTCAGAGGTAGAATGCCCCTAAGTTCTATCCCCAGTAATGCAAATAAATAAATTATTAATTAATTAATTAACTTAAAATATATTATTTATTTGTTTATTTATTTATGTGGGTGGATACTGGGGATTGAACACAGAGGCATTCCACTTTCAAACTAGGTTGATGAGACTCACACTACTTGCTGAGGATGTCCTTGAACCTACTTCTGTCTCAGTCTCCCAAGTACTAGGGTTATAGGCGTGCACCACCATTCTCAGCTTTGTGTGTGTGTGTGTGTGTGTGTGTGTGTGTGTGTGTGTATGTGTTTGTGTGATACTGGGGATTGAACCCAGGGCATTCTACCTCCAAGTCATACGCCCAGCCCTATTTTATTCTTTATTTTGAAACAGGGTCTCACTAAGTTGCAGAGGGCCTCACAAGTTGCTGAGGCTGGACGTAAACCTGCAATCCTCTTGTCTCAGCCTCCCAAGTACTGAGACTACAAGCACGGACCTCCACACCCAGCTTTTATCTTTATTTTGAAATAGGGTTTTGCTAGGTTGATGAGTTTCACTACTTGCTGAGTCTGTCCTCGAACCTACAATGTTCCTGTCTAAGCCTCACAAGTACTGGAATTATAGGCATGCACCATCAAGACTGGCTTCCTCTGTCTTTTAGATAATAAAATAACAGCATGTGTTAGTGTGTAACTGTGAAAGAGTATAACAAGAAGGAATTCTAATCCAAACTTTTCACTTTCCATTATTACTTTAGTCATCCATTTTTATTGAGCGCTTTTGTGTTTCAGATACTCCTAGATACTAATGCTACATCATTGAACAATTTTTTTTTTTTTTTTTTTTTTTTTGTGGTCCTGGGGATTGAATCCAGGGGCATTCTATCTCTGAGGCTGGCTGCGAACCTGTGATCCTCCTGTCTCAGCCTCCTAAGTACTGTGATTACAAGCATGTGCCACCAAGTTTGGCGATTTTGCATTTTGTTCAATGATGTAGCATTAGTATCTAGGAGTATTTGAAACACGAAAGCGCTCAATAAAATATCTAATGGATGACTAAAGTAATAATGGAAAGTGAAAAGTTTGGATTAGAATTCCTTCTTGTTATATTCTTTCACAGTTACACACTAACACATGCTGTTATTTTATTATCTAAAAGACAGAGGAAGCCATTCTTGATGGTGAAAAAAAAAGAAAGAAAAAAAAAAAAGAAAAATCCCTGCCCTCATGCAATAATCTCTCCATTAAGGAGAAATTGACAATAGACATAGAGAGAGAAAATTTGTAGTATGCCGAATGGTGAAAAATACCCTGGGAAGACAACATTCCAAAGAGGGTTAGAGGACATTGGTGAGGGACCCAAGTTGCAAAAAAGATAGTGAAGAGGAGCCCACCGAGGAAGGGACATCCTTGGGAACTGTGCCAAGCAGGGGCAAGTCTTCTGGGCAGAAAAAAAAAAATGAAAAGCAAGGCTCAATGGTAGAAGATGCTTTTTAAAGAAACAGCAAGGAGCTCTGTGGTTAGAATGAAATGAAGAAGGGAGAGAATGATAGGATAAGAGGTTCAGGAGAGAATAGGGGTCAGTGGGGCCATGGTATGGACTTTGAATGATATGGGAAGCCACTGGAGAGTTTTTGAGCAGAGGAATGGCTCAATTGACTCCATAAATTACTCCAGCTACTGAGTCGAGAACAGAATAAATGGGGCAAGGAAAAACAGTGAGTCAAACTAAGAGGTGATTTTAGTAATACATGCAAAAGGTAGTAGAGGCTGGAGCAGAGTTATGGTAGCAGTGATGACGGAAAGAAGTCTTTCAACTTTGAATATATTTTGCAAGTACAGCCCAATGCTGGATGACTGCAAAACTAAGAACAATTTAGGCCCAGGGAGGCTGCAGTTTGACCAAGGCAGCCTGTTATTGACTGGCTGGCATTGGATCAAAGGTTTTCTTCCACCCAATTTTACACTTTACCCAATAACCTCACTTATGTAAGAGTTGAACTTAAGCTTGAGTGGTGGCGCACAATTGTAATTTCAGCACTTGGGAGATTGAGACAGGAGGATCTAAGGTTCATGGCCAGCCTCAGCAACTTAGTGAGACCCTGTTTCAAAAAATAAAATAAGGCTGGAGATATAGCTCAGAATGCCTCTGGGTTCAATCCCCAATACCAAACTAAACCAAAACAAAACAAACCAAAGACCCTAACTGGCAATATTTCAAATTCTTTTCATTATTCATAATATTTATCTTAAAATTCTTGCTGATTTTCCTGGATATTCTTCCTGTTTCTCCCAGGGACATCTAACTCTACCTTCACTTATTCGTGTATTTTTAAAATGGTTCTTGCATGTCTGTCCAGGTTGCAGACCCTGGAGTTTAGCTGCTACTGACTCCATCTGACCTTGGCCTGTGAATTGCCTGTCTTCAGCACAATGGTCATTCACTCCTTTGCTCTGCTATGGAACCAATGCTTACCTTTCTTATTGCACATCACCAAGAATTGCACGTATTTGTTTAACTGTCTGGCTTCCTCATGAAATTTTAAGCAATTTGAGTTCAGGACTAACTCTTATTTATCTTTGCATTTTCAGAAATTAGCACAATATTCCTCACAGAGTAGGTGCTCTTTGAAGGGTGAATTGATTTTACTCAGAAGAATTTGGTTTGGGACAATTTCCACTTTCTGTTTGTTTGTTTTTTCTTTCTTTGATCTTATTCTGTATACAGTGAGTGCTCAATGAAAATGATCACTGAAAAGTTACAAAATATTTCATTAACACTAATCATTTAGGTAAACTCTGAAGTTTTGTATGAAACTAAATATTTAATAAACAGTGAAAATTATGGTCTATTTGATGATTGGGATAAAATCTTAGAGAATGAATGATAATGGTGTGTGTGTGTGTGTGTGTGTGAGTGTGTGTGTGTGTGTGTGTGTGTGTGTGTGTACAAATAACAACTTTGCTTCAAGCGAATAAGAAGATAGAGCTGGGTGTGGTGGCACATACCTATAATCCCAGTACTTGGGAGGCTGAGACAAGAGGCTTGCAGGCCAGCCTCAGCAACTTAGTGAGGCCCTCATCAAAATAAAAAATAAAATAGGGCTGGAGGTGTATAGTTCAGAGGTAGAATATCCTTGGGTTCAATTCCCAGTACCACAAAAAGAAAAAGAAAAAGATAGCTTATTCTGAGCCAAGTACAAGTGATCACAGCTCAGAATATGGATTCAAGTTACCATAAATGACATGTTCTATCAAGGAAGAGGTTATGTATACTTCTATAGTCACAGAACAAAGGTCATAAATCAATATATCTACCAAATACATTGGTGGAGTCATTAAGTAGGAGGAGTATCACAAAGTGGAGAAATCTTTCCTATAGGTTTCAGATGTTAATGGCATTGTAATCTTAGGGTTGATAGAGGCTAGGGTTTTGTTAAGCTCAGTGATAATATTCCAAGAGTAATAAACATGAGCATGTTAGGTCAGACATAGGATGAAAATAAATGGCTATTAAAGATACCCAAGATAATTTTGGCTTGTAACTTCCAGCAGTCCATTTCTCCACAATCATGATGTTTTACTTAGCCAAGGTCAGTGGTCTGCAGAAACTTTAATGTAAATGGGGCCTCTTCAGAGTTCAAGCACCACATTTTCCATTTGTATTCAAGTTCCTAAGCAGGCCTCTGTCAGGGATATTAGCCTTTTTCATAATGTAGAGCACTTGGATCTAAAAGAAATCAAATGGCCTTAAAGGCAGGCTCAGAATCAGGGTCTCTGTGACCTTGTCTGGGTCCTTTCCCCATAAACACCAGGAGAGTTTCTCCCTGGAATTCTGGTCTTATCTGCACAAAGACCAGACTTCAAAAAGAAGCACCACCATCTTCTATCCCCAACCTGAACTCCAGCATTTACCTCAGAGAAGAGGACTGAGGACTACACCACACCCCACGGACTTCCATGACAATGCGATGCGCGTCACTCGGGCTTATACAGATCCCCAAAAGAATAATTTTGCAAACTAATTTCTGTTTCCAGGGCCATTTAGTCTCCCAATAATCATTCATAGTGCGTCAAAATTATCTATAACACTTTTCTATAGAGAAAGAGGTATATAACCTTGTGAACTATGCTGGGTTGGTGGGTAATTACACCATGTAATTACCTCTATGACTTTTCTCCTGTTCAATCATTGTCTTTTTTTTTTCTGTGTGTGTGTGTGTGTGTGTGTGTGTGTGTGTGTGTGTGTGTATTAATAAGGGTGGAACCAGGAGCCTTTTTATCTCCAAGCTATACTCCCAGCCCTATTTTTTTCTAATTTGGAAACAGGGTTTTGCTAAGTTGCTAAGAGCCTCACTAAGTTGCTGAGGCTGACTTCGAGCCTGTGGTCCTCCAGTCTCAGCCTCCCAAGTATTGGGATTACAGGTGTAAACCACCACATCCAGTTCAATCTTTGTTATTTTATTCCAGTGAAACTTCAGAGGACAGAGAGGAGACGTCTCTTCTTCTTTCCTTAAACTGCTAATAATAAGTTCAGATTTTATTTATTAACTTACCAAACATATGTTGAGCATCTATTATGTCAGGATTTTCCAAACAATGTAAACATTATTGGTTCATGAGATGAATTTAGATAGCATGTGGATTTGGGGGAGTGAGGGTACTGGAGATTGGACCCAGGGGCATTCTATTTCTGAGTTATACCTCCAGCCCTTTTTCTTTTTTAATTTTTTGTTTTGAAATGGGGTCTTGCTAGGTTGCTGAGTGTCTTTCTAGGTTGCTGAAGCTGTCCTCAAATCTGTGATCTTCTTGTCTCAATCTCCCAAGTACTGATATTATGGGAATGTGCCACAATGCCCAGCTATATATAGACATTTTTAACTTTAATTTATTTTATTTGTATTAAAGTATAATTCATGGAAACTATTTCATAGGGAGAAGTTAGATTTTTTTTTAAGTAAACTGATTTGAAGAAAAATGTGACATTAATAACAAAGGACTGAAAATAATAAGAGACATGCAAAAATCTTAAAAGTTTGAGAGTTAAACTGGGCATGATCACACATGCCTGTAAACCCAGTACTTGGGAGGCTGAGGCAGGAGGATCAATCGCAGGTTCTAAGCCAGCTTCAGCAATTTAGTGAGACTCTCAACAACTTAGTGAGAACCTGTTTCAAAACAAAAAAGTAAAAAAGGGCTGGGAGTGTAGCTTGAAGATCCTTCTGTTCTATTCCCAGTAACACACACACACACACACACACACACACACACACACACACGTTTGAGAGTTAATATATCATGAATCATACAATGACAATGGCCTGCAAGAAATTTCCATTTTCTTTTTTTTTTTTTTGCGGTACTCAGGGGCATTCTACCTCCAAGCTATATCCCCAGCCTTATTTTATTCTTTATTTTGAAACCGAGTCAACTAAGTTGCGGAGTGCCTCACTATGTAGCTGAGGCTGGCTGCGAACCCGGATCCTCCGGTCTCAGTCTCCCAAATGCTGGGATTACAAGTGTGCGCCACCACGCCTGGCTCGAAATTTCCATTTTCCATGACCAGCTAAATGGACGGTGAGGCATAGCTGGTAATGACTCTTATTTTATGAAGCAGTAGCATTTCTTGATAGTCTTAAGAAGAAAAAAATACAGTATTCCAGTTGGTTTTCTGGTTGTTACTGTCATCGTTGGCTGTAAATTTATACTCTGAGTGATAAAAGTTTCCTTGCTGTTAAGTCTCATCTGGATCTCTCCTCTCCCTATGCATTCCTGTCTGTGTTTCTTTTCTTCTTCATCTATTTTGTCTTCTTTTATCATCACTATTTTCCTTATCATTAGCAAGTTTAAAAGGACAGAATGTAGCCAGGTGTGGTGGCACACGCCTGTAATCCTAGTACTTGGAAGGCTGAGACAAGAGGATCGCAGGTTTCTGGACAGTCTCAGCAAGTAGTGTGACTCTCATCAATGTAGTGAGACCCTGTTTCAAAATAAAAATAAAGTAGGTTTGGGGGTGTAACCCAGAGGCAGAACGCCCATGGGTTCAATCCCCTGTGAGACACACACACAGACACACACACACACGATAAAATGTGTTTGATTTGATTTGCATTTTGGAAGTAGAAAAATCTCTACAATATCCTAGAATTATTTATTTATTTACTTATTTACTCTGTGTGTGTGTGTGTGTGTGTGTGTGTGTGTGTGTGTGACAGAGAGACAGAGAGAGAGAGAGAGAGAGAGAGAGAGAGAGAGAGAGAGAGGCTTTTGTTGACCATGCTGGTCTCCTCCTGCTTCAGCCTCTCTAGTAGCTGATACTATAGGTATGCACTACTATGATTGGCTCTCCCTAAATTTTTTTTTTTTTTTTCGGCACTGGGGATTGAACCCAGGGGCATTCTACCTCTGAGCTATACCTCCAACCCTATTTTTTTATTCTTTATTTGGAAACAGGGTCTCACTAAGTTGTGGAGTGCCTCACTAAGGTAGCTGAGGCTGGCCATGAACCCTTTGGTCTCAGCTTCCGAAATGCTGGGATTACAAGTGTGTGCCACCACGCCCAGATCCTAAATTTTTATTGAGTTATTTTTATAGTGAAATGAGCATCAAGCCAGGCATGGTGGCGCACACTTATAATCCCAGTACTTGGGAAGCTGAGACTGGAGGATCCAAGTTCACGGCCAGCCTAAGGTACTTAGTGAGGTCCTCCTCAACTTAGTGAGACCCTGTTTCAAAATAAAGAATAAACAATAGGGCTGGGGGTGTAGCTCAGAGGTAGAATACCCCTAGGTTCCATCCCCAGTACCACACACACACACACACACACACACACACACACACACACACACACAGACAAAAAAAAAAAAAAAGAAATGAGCATTAAGACATCAGACATAATTTTGACATCAAAACATAATTTTGGATACAAAATATTGCATGTGCTCTATGGTTTTGTTTTTTGTTTTTTTGTTTTTCTTCTTTCAAACCAATTATCTTCTTATTTATTTAGTTATTTAGTTTTTGCAGTACTGAGGGTTAAACCCAAGGGCACTCTACCACTGAGCTATATCCCCAGCCCTTTTTATTTTTAATTTCGAGACAGGGTCCTGCTAAGTTGCCCACGCTGGCCTCAAGCTTGCTATCCTCCTGCCTTAGCCTCCTGAGTTTCTAGAATTACAGGTTTGTATGTACCACTGTGCCTGGCTCCATTTCATTATTTAAAATAAAACTTAAGTCAGGCATGGTGGCACATGTCTGTAATCCCAGTACTTAGGAGGCTGAAGATGGTAGGTTCAAAGCCAGCCTCAGCAATTCAATAAAGCTTGCATCAACTTAGTGAGATCCTGATTCCAAATAAAAATTAAAATAGGGCTAAGGGTACAGCTTGGAGGTAGAATGCCCCTGAGTTTAATACCCAACACCACACACACACTCAAAAAATAGTAATATTAAATAAAAAATAATACTTAGAAGAAGCCAACTAAAGTTAAATTGCATTTTTAAGATAACAAACTTTGACACTCTTTTCTAAGTGTATTAGGAATACAGGAAATTGTAGGATATGAAAATATCATGTGGTCCAACATGTATTTTCCCATAGGGATTCCAAATTTGTACCTTATCTAAAATATTTTTAAACTCTTTAAAGAAACATTTGACATCCTAACAAATATTCAGATTTGATTATTAGGTGGTTATCTCCAGTCAGATTTCTCTAAGATATTAATATGATAAAAAGGGTTTTTAAATTATTGTCATTTTTTTGTCGTTGTTGTTTTGTGGTACTAGGGATTGAACCCAGAGCATTCTACCTCTGAGCCAGACTCCCAGCCCTTTTTACTGTTTGTTTTGAAACAGGGTCTCACTAGGTGTCCTCCTGTCTCAGCCTCCCGAATACTAGGATTACAGGCATGCACCACCACACCTCCTGTATGATGAAACTTTTAACTCACTAGAATGTATTTCTACCAATTTTATATGTCTTAAAATATCAACTAGTAATGCTAAATAAAAACTTCATGTTTCTCTATTTGCTTTTAGTTTCAGCTGCATGATTTTACAATTTAAAGAGTTGGTCAATAAAAACTGACATGAGATATAAAACCAAAACTAATTTATTTCATTTAGTATCTATCGATCACACTTAGAGCTATTTAAATCTGTCTTGCTGCAACCTCCCATGAAGTCATTTATACCTAGAGTTATAAATTGATATATAAGCAGAAGAGGATAACTAGGGGACTATTAATAGATCATTTATAGCTCATTTTTCCTCATTACATTTCCTGGGATGTTAGTGAAGAAATCTTAGATGCCACGGGTTGATCCCCTGGGGAAAGTGTCCTCCTTTATTACTGAAGTGATGCTGGACAGAGCTTGAAACACAAGGTTGTTGCTACATATTCTCCATATCCAGTACTACATGGGTTCTAGAACTCCCAGTAAATAACTGGACAGGACTTCTACTTTTTATGGTATTCTTTTCTATGTTGGATCTACACACAGATTATTTATTGACTTTTAACTTACAGAACAGGGTTTATTCAAATTTAAATATGTGCAAAGCATCCAGGAAACTTATTACACTGCAGATTCTGAATAGCAGATCTGTGGTGAAGTCTGAGATTCTGCATTTTTCTTCTTCTTTTTTTTAATTTAGTGCATTGTAAATTTTACATCATATTGGGATGTAGAGCATCAGACAGATGCATGTACATGGTTCTTGGTGCCTTCCCCACTGAGTCCCTTCCCCCCGCACATGCATGTCTTTGATATTGGAAATGGTAGTTTTGTATGCATTCATAGCATTATTTCTACTATTACACTCTTTATAACTTCATCTCCCATCCTAGATGCCCCTCCGCCACTCCCCTGGAGTTTCTGCTCATCTATCTGATGTTGCCCTTATTTCTAAATATCTCCCTAGCTTCTACATATAAGAGAAAACATACATCTACTCATTTTTTGAGATTGGCTGTACTCAAAATGATATTCTCGAGTTCCATTCATTTTCCTGCACCATGCAAGATTTTGTTCTTCTTTATGGCTGAGTAAAATTTCATTGTGTGTATATGCCAAAGTTTTGTGATCCATTCATCTTTCGATGGGTACTTAGGCTGTTTCCATAATTTGGCTATTGTAAATTGTGCTGCTATGAACACGGTTATGCAGTATTATAATATTCTGATTTCATTTCCTTTGGGAAGATGCCCAGGAGCACTATCATTGGGTTATATGGTACTTCCATTTCCAGTTTTCTAGAAACCACCACATTGATCTCCATAGTGGCTGTACTAGTTTGCAGTCCTATGAACAGTGTAATAAGGTTTCTTTTTCACCACAACCTCACTAGCATTTATTGTTATTTGTGGTTTTGATGATGGTCATTCTTACTGGAGTTAAGTGGAATCTCAGTGTAGTTTCAATTAGCATTTCCCTGATTGCTAAAGATGTTGAACATTTTTTCATATATTTGTCAGCCATTTCCACTTCTTTTGAAAAGGCTTTGTTCAGTTCTGTTGCCCACTTTTTGATTGGATTATTTGTTTTTTTGTTTGTTTGTTTTTTTAGTGTTAAGTTTTTAAGCTCTCTGTATTTTCTAGATATTAGACCTTTGTCTGATGAGTAAGTGGTGAAGATCTCCTATTCTGCAGGCTTTCTCTGTAGATTCCTGATGGTTTCCTTTGCTACACAGAAGCCCTTTAGTTTAATGCTATCCCCTTCTTTGATTCTTGTTTTAATTCCCTGCGCTTTCAGGTTCTTATTGAGGAAGTTTCTACCTGTAGCAGTATGTTGTAGACTTGGTCCTATGCCCTCTTCTAGCAGTTTCAAAGTTTCTGGTCTAATTTCTAGGTCTTTGAAGCATCTCAAGCTGACTTTGTGCAGGGTGAAAGGTTAGGGTTTAATTTCATTTTTCTACATATCGATAGTCAGTTTTCCCAGCACCATTTGTTGAAAAGATTGTCCTTTCTCCAGCATATGCTTTTGGCACCTTTATCAAAGATCAACTGGTGGCTGGGCGTGGTGGTACACACTTGTAATCCGAGTACTTGGGAGCTTGAGACAGGAGGATCACAGGTTCGTGGCCAGCCTTGGTTATTTAGTGAGGCCCTCCACAACTTAGTGAGACTCTGTTTCAAAATAAAGAATAAAAATAGGACTGGGGGTGTAGCTTGAAGGTAGAATGCCCCTGGGTTCAATCCCCAGTACTGAAAAAAAAAAAAAAAAGATCAACTGGTTATAGATATGGGGTTTTGTTTCTGAATCTTCTATTCTGTTCCATTGGTCTATGTGCCTGTTTTTTTGTTTTGTTTTGTTTTTTGCCAGTACCATTCTGTTTTTACTACTATTGCTTTGTAATTTGAAGTCTGGAATTGTGATGCCTCTGGCATGGTTCTTACTGCTGAGAATTGCTTTGGCTGTTCTGGGTTTTTTATTTTTCCAAATGAATTTTATAACTGATTTATCTATGTCTGTGAAAAATGATGGTGGTATTTTGATAGGGATTGTGTTGAATGTGTACATAGCTTTTGGTAAAATGGCCATTTTGATTATATTTATTCTGTCTTCCCAACAGCATGTGAGGTCTTTCATCTTCTAAAGTCTTCTTCAATTCCTTTCTTTAGTGATTTATAATTTTTGTTGTAGAGGTCTTTCACCTTCTTGGCTAGATTGAGATTCTGCATTTCTAATAAGCCCCCAAGTGACACTTTCCTTACTTATATAGGAACCACCCTTGGAGTAGTAAGGGTCTGGAGCATGTTGTTCACCAGAGTGTAGACAGAGAAATACCTAAATCTAAACTGCTCATTAGATTTAGGTCCTTCATCCCCAATTTATTTTTATGGTGTCAGAATCAATATAGGTGCCATTTATTCCCAGTAATAATGTACTCTCCCCCATCCCCCTTCTTTTTGCTGTGTTAGAAATTGAACCCAGGGCCTTATGCATGCTAGGCAAATATTCTACCACTAAGCTACGTCCCTAGCCCCAGGAATAAGTATCTTTATACAGGTATTCCAGGTTATTTTCAGATACATTACATTAAAAAAAAAAGAAGAAGAAGAAAGAAAGAAAACTCTTTGCCTTGCTGAATGTGGTAGTGCATGCCTGTAATTCCAGTACTTGGGAGGCTGAGATAGGAGGATCACAGGTTTGAGGTCAGCCCTGGCAACCAAGCCAGACCCTGAACAACATAGTGAGACCCTGTTTCAAAATGAAAAAGGGGGAGGAGGCCTGGTGGTGTAGCTCAGAGGTAGTATGCCCCTGGGTTCAATCCACAGTAACAAACAAACAAAAAACATCTTTGCCTTAAGGAGACTGTAGTTCTGTACTCTTTCTGGAAGCAGAGAAAGGGTTGTGAAGGTTTGGAAGAGTGGGCTAAGAGGTAACAGTGGCTTATCTTATGTAGAAATTCTTTCTGTCTGGTGTGTATATCATGAAAATGTACATGTTAGCACTCCAGGTTTTCAAACTCTTGAGTTACTCGAGAGTTGAAAGAAAAATCACCTCAACACTTATTGTTTGTGTCTTTTATCTTTGATTACTTCCAGACTTCTCTTTTGAAGCCACTAGTCTTCATAATCTGTTTAGCCTAAAAGATGTCTTTCTTTATAGTATGACTGAGAAATAACTTGAAGGTAATGGACTCCTTCCTGTTGATGTTTTTTCTCCATTTTTCTTTCTACCTCTTTTCTATTTATTCTTCAATACCCAGCTCTGGTATCCTTTCTTCCTAAAAGTTTCCCTTGTGTAAGCTAGTAATAAGTGTTAAGATATTTTTAAAAATGTTCCAGCATGGTGGCGCATACTTGTAATCCCAGTACTTGGGAGGCTGAGACAGGAGGATCACAGGTTCAAGGTCAGTCTCAGCAAGTAATGAGACTCTCATCAACCAAGGGAGACCCTGCTTTAAAATAGGGCTGGGGATGTAGCTTGAAGGTAGAATGCCCCTGGGTTTAATCCCCAGTACCATAAAAACAAAAATAAAAAAGTTCATTATCTTTGAATCAATGGTTTTGCTGTAAAGTTATATCTTTAATCATCAATTTGACAGGTGCAGTAGTATACACCTGTAATCCAAATACTTGGGAGGTTGAGATAGGAGGATTGCAGGTTTGAGGCAATCCTCAGTAACTTAGGAGACCTTGTTTCATAATTTAAAAAATTTTAAAACGGGGTAGAAGCTAAGCTTGGTGGCACACAGCTGTAATCCCAGTACTTGTGAGGCTGAGACAGGAGGATTTCAGGTTTGAGGCCAGCCTCAGCAATTTAGTGAGGCTCTTAGCAACTTAGTGAAACCCTGACTCAAAATAAAAAATAAAATAGGGCTGGGAGTGTAGCTCAGAGTTAGAATGCCCCTTGATTCAATCTCAGTACCACATATGCACAAAAAAAGTGGGTAAGAGCTGGGCATGGTGGTGCACACGTGTAATCCCAGTACTTAGGAGGCTGAGACAGAAGGATCACAGGTTCTTGCCCAGCCTCAGCTACTTAGTGAGGACCTCTGCAACTTAGTGAGACCCTGTTTCCAGATAAAGAATAAAAAATTGGGCTGGAAGTATAGCTCGGAGGTAGAATGTCGCTGGATTCAGTATAAAAAAAATACCATGCAGTCAGTAAAAATGATGATGTAGATCTACATATATTACTATAGAATGGTATTCTTAATATTTTGCTAAAATAAAGAGTATTTACAGAACCTTATATTAATAATGATGATCATAATAAAAAATGAATCCGTATTGGACATTCCTAATCCAAAGTCTAAAATGTTTCAAGACCCAAAATGTTTTGAGCACCAACATGATGCCAAAAATGGAAAATTGCACACCTGATCTCAGGTGATAAGTTGCAGACAAAGCACAGGCACATTAAAAATATTGCATAATATTAGCTCCAGGCTATTTGTATAATGTGTATGTGAAACATAAATGAATGTTGTATTTAGACTTGTGTCCTATTCCCAAAATATCTCATTATATATATGCAAATATTTCAAAATCAGAGACAATTTGAAATGTGAAACATCTTTGGTCCCATGCATTGTGGATAAAGGATACGTAACCTGAACCATATCCAGTTCACTGATGTGGGTAAGTGCTTAGAATGCCAAGGTCTTAATAAATACTTGTTGGATGAATGCATTTGATAAGTGCTTTATATGCACCAGGAATTGTTCTAAGAACTATACTTCTTTCATCTCATTTGTCTTTACAACAATCCACTGAGGCAGGTATCATTACCCATATGTTATAGACGAGGAAACTGATGCTCGGAGTGATTAAGCAGCTTGCCCAGAGTCATGAAGGTAGTAAATGACCAGATCTAGCTTAGAATGATCTAATTCAGAGCTGTGGCCTCATATTTTTTGTTTTTTAATTATTTTTAAAGCAATACATTTAAGCCAGGTATAGTGGTATATACCTGTTATCTTGGTTCTTAAGAGGCTGAGACAAGAGGACCCCAGGTTTGAGACCAGCCTCAGCAACTTAACAAGACTCTAAGAAACCTAGCAAGATCCTGTTTCAAAAAAAAAAAATAAATAAAGCTGGGAATGGTGTGCACGCCTGTAATCCCAGTACTTGGGAGGCTGAGACAGGAGGATCACAGATTTGAAACCAGCCTCAGTAACTTAGTGAAACTCTCAGCAACTTAGCAAGATCCTGTTTACAAATAAAAAATAAAATAGGGTTAGGAGTATAGCCTGGAGATAGAAGGCACCTGGGTTCCATCTCTAGTACCACAAAACAAAGCAAAATAAAAAATGAAAAGGGCTGTGAGTGTAACTTGGAGGTACAAGGTCCCTGGGTTCAATTCCCAGTAACACACACACATATACAGTGTTTTTTATGATATAAGTGCAC
>PVLC010018475.1:0-11862 GCA_004027655.1 Graphiurus murinus | reverse complement strand
ATTAAGGCAAACACCACTGTGCCAGGCGTGAAAGGTCCTTTTTGATTGGTTTTACTTCTACCATCATCTCCACTGACAAAAAGGCCTCCATGGCACTTTTCCTTCTAGAAGGAATGAATTCTTTGCTTTGTCATGCTATCTTAAAACCCAGCCCCACATCCACTTTTTGCATTTTTCCTCTCTTATAATAATTATTATTCCAGTATTGTTTTTTCCAACTTAGGACTAAGTTGAAGTATGTATTTTATTTGTGTTTATATTTTGGAGGATAATATAGTACCTGGAGCACCAGACATATATTCAACGAGATTTATCTAATTTAAAAGAATCCTACAGTACTAAAATCAGTGTGCCTTTCCATCTTTCTTTGCCTCTCATACGGTAAGTGTTGCATGTTTGTTCCTAGGCTTTGCCATGGTGGAGCCAGTCTCCACTGCCCTTTATCCCCTACTGCTCAAAGCAGTAGCCACTAAGTGTAAAAAATCAAAACAAAGCACTTTCCCATCTCCCCAGTGTAGTAAAAGCAGTGAAGCCCAAATAATGCTTAGTTACCAAAAGCCACGCCAGGTGGCTAATCGAAAGGGTATTGATTTTAGCTAGTAAATAGCCCTTAATACAATTGGAACCTGGGTTGAATATGCAGCCTAGTAATTAGCTAATAAAACAAACAAGGGCTGGGGAGAATGTGGCGCAGTTGGATAAGCAGCAGCCTGTCATCCAGGAAGCTTGCCTGGGTCTAATACCTTCTACAAAGGATTCAAGTTACCTTCAGACTCCAGGTCTAGTGTTTTCAGCCATTAAATAAGGAAAGAAACTATAAACCTATCATAGGGTGGGAGATATAACTAAAAGCAGTTGTAAATGTTTTGCAAACATTACATGCACTAGAAATACTTCCTGAAGACACAGATGTTACAATTTAATAATCTTAAGTGGTGAGGTTTAATAACTATTTTAGATCATTAGGATACTGTTTACTGCCCTAAGATAATTATTAAACAATTCTCAGTGTGTTAAATTATCTGATACTCAGACAAATCTATAGCCTGATTAGTTCTCACATTATCCTTCAACTGGAAAGTGGCAGAGGCCCGTGGGAGAGAGAGAACCTTAGCCAGGTGTCACTTCAAGAAAGGAACAAAATCAGGAATGGAGGTTCTGAGAGCTAAGGCATAAGGAAACAGGTTGAGACAAAAAAAGTACCTAAATCAGAGAAGGTAAATTTGTGCTTTTTAATTATTTTTTTATAATTTTACTGGTGCACTATAGTCTCACATCATAATGTAGTTTATAGTGAGAGAGACATACATGCATACAGCCCTTGGTGAGAAGGTGGTAAATTTGAAGCCTAGAGGTCAGCTTCAGCATCTAAATGCATTATCTCAGACCTGCAGATGTTTTAGTTGTTTTTAAGATTTGGCAGCTAATATTTATGTTTTTTCTTTCTTTCAATTTTTGGTACTGGAGATAGAATCCAAGCGCATTCTACCTCCTAGTTATACCACCAGTCTGTTTTTCTGTTCTTTCTTTTCTTTCCTTCCTTACTGTACTGGGGATTGAATCCAGGGGCATTCTATCTCTGACCCACACACCCAGCACTATTTTATTTTGAAACAGGATTTCACTAAGTTGCTATGGTCCTCGCTAAGTTGTTGAGGCTGTCCTCGAACCTGCAGTCCTCTTGACTCAGCCTCCTAGGCTGAATCATCTTAAAGTGGATTTGTTACTTTAAATACTAAATATAGCCAGATGTGATGGCACATGCCTGTAATCCCAGTTCTTGGGAGGCTGAGACAGGAGGATCACAGATTCGAGGACAGCCTCAGAAACATAACACGACTCTTAGTGAGACTCTGCCTCAAAATACAAAAATAAAAAGGGATGGGGGTATAGCTTAGAGGTAGAATGCCCCTGGGTTCAACCCCCAGTAACACACACACACACACACACACACACACACACACACACACACACACACATCTTAAATACTAAATACTTTTACATACATTTCTCCCATCCAAGTACTAACCAGGACTGACCCTGCTTAATTTCCAAGACCACCAAGATCAGATGAGATCAGACACATCCAGGGTGGTATGGTAATGACAGGACTTTCATGTGGGAGGAAGAGGTTAGTGATATCCTGAAACAGGAATCCAGAGAAGCTGAGTGGGGTCAGGCTCAGGCTTCCATAACAACCCTCTCTCCAGAATTCACCGGGTTTCAGAAGAAACACTTTGATTCCTTGGTAGGGCCTGCTCCCAACTGAGCCAAGCTGCACTAGGCCCTGCCTTTTGAGGTTTCACCCACCTTGCCAATGCTGGTACAGTGGGACCAACCTCCCAACATATGGACCTTGATTCAAACCACAGCAGTTCTCCAAATATACGTCACATTCATTTTCCTCTCTCTCTTTTTTAATGCTTTTTAAAAGAATTTTATTGGTGCAACGTGATTATATGTTGTAGTGAGATTCAAAGTGATATATTCATGTACACCTACAACATTGCTCGGTGTGTTTTTCTCTCCACTCCACACCCATTTTCTTTTCAAGGTGGGATTTAATTAAAATAGTTGTATCCAGTTACGTCACATAAGTTGTGTTTACTCTAGATCAGTCCCCCCTTCCCCCCCTCCCTTTATTCATCTGTGACATTGCCTTGTCAAAGAAAAGGAATCTGTTGTCTTGTGGACTAGAATTAGAATCTAAAGGTTTCATTAACTCAATCAGTTGCCTTAAAATTAGGGCAAAAGTAATTAAGAGGTGATGTTGTGGATTTCACATCACCTCACATAAGGAGACACACAAGCTGGTAAAACAAAGTTTGATCACCAGGTGAAGGTAGTTGGCCAACCCCATTGGATGTGCCATGCTTACTCCAGTTTTCCACAGACCCCATCACTCCTTATATATGCTTAATAAACTTGTTTTTTTATTGCTTGGGAGGCACATGTGAATCTTGACCTAAAGTATATCATATGCTACACTCTGGAGTATGTGATGGAAGCACATACCCTGTGTCTCTGGAACAGTATAGCAATGCCAGGTGCATAGGTTTGCTCAAAAAATATGCATTGAAGCCAGATGTAGTGGCACACACCTATAATCCCAGTACTTAGGAGGCTGAAACAGGAGGATCACAGGTTTACGGCCAGCCTCAGCTACTTAGTGAGGCCCTCCGAAACTTAGTGAGACCCTGTTTCAAAATAAAGAATAAAAAATAGGGCTGGGGGTGTAGTTTGTAACTTGGAGGTAGAATCCCTGAGTTTAATCCTCAGTACCTTAAAAAAAAAGATACAAATATTCATTGAATGACTAAAGATGGAAACACCTAAGTTAGAAACAACCTGGGAGGAATTAGTATGTGAGGAAGATTTTAGCAATTCATGTCCCTGAACTACACATAATTCAGAGAAGCCTTGTATCCTCATATATGTGGAGAAGAGGGCACATCTCTAGGAACTGGTTTCTTATTTGAAATGAACAGAAATGTAAAGTCCCAGTGGTGAAATCAAAATGAAGAGGAATACTGAATTTACAATTCATCACAAGTCAAGGGTTTTTGTTTATCTGGGCTTTACATCTATGGAAGGCCCTGGTGCAGACTGGATTTTTCAGAAGCAGGTGTTGAAACAGAGTATGACATGTAGGTTACTAATAGGATTAGTACTTGTGCAGGGAAGAGGTCAGAGGTGGGAATGGACACAGGGGAAAGTGGGATTGTGATGGAGTCCCAACAAAGCCTCAATTAATTGCTGAGGCAGTTTTAGAGCACACACACCCTGTCAGAGTTATTTCTCAGTTATCTCAGTTTTTGCGCCCCGGTCTTATTCAATCACAGGGTGAGAACTAGCCCAGCAAAGGAATGACTGCGGATGAGGCAGCCGTCTAGGCAAATTCTGAAGGAGTTGGCTGTTGGAGGTCATTATCTGCAGATGCTTCCAGCAGCTGGAAAAATAAGTCCTGCCTGAAAGAGAATCTGAACAATCTCTCTCCTACAAATTCTACATTTAAAATTGTATTCTTAGAGCCAGGTGGTGGCACACTCCTGTAATTCCAGTACTTAGGAGGCTGAGACAGGAGGATTGCAGGTTCTCGGCCAGTCTCAGCTACTTAGTGAGGCACTCTGCAACTTAGTGAGACCCTGTTTCAAAATAAAGAATAAAAAATAGGGCTGTGGGTATAGCTCGGAGGTAGAATGCCCCTGAGTTCAATCCCCAGTACTGAAAAAAAAAGAAAAAAAAAAAGAATAAAAAGGGATGGGGATGTATGGTAGTGGTAAAGTGACCAGATTCAATCTCCAGTACCACAAAATAAATAAATAAATAATTACATGTGATTACATTTAGGGCCCAGGCTGATAATCTCTTTACCTCAAGATATTTAACTTTATCACATCTGCAAAATCCATCCTCAGCTGGTTGTGGTGGCGCATGCCTGTAATCCCAGTCCTTGGGAGGCTGAGAGAGAAGGATTACAGGTTTGAGGACAGCCTCAGCAAGTAGAGAGACTCTCATCAACCTAGTGAGATCCTGCTTCAAAATAAAAATAAAATAGGGCTGGGGGTACGGCCAGAGATAGAATACCCCAGGGTTGAATTGCCATACCACAAGAAAAAAAAAATATCCACTCTCACCCTCCATATAAGGTAACAGTGACAGGTTCCAGAGATTCGAATGTGAATGTCTCTTGGGAGGCCATTCAGTCAGCCTACCACAGTATCACAGTCTCTGCTTTAACTTACATTAGTCTGAAGAAAAATTTGCTTTCACCTGGGACAAGATTAGGAAAATATAGAGTCTAGGGTGAGCATAATGGTGGAAAAAGTAGAATTTCAACCTGAATTACTTTGAGACACACTTCAGAAAGGTCACCTTTGTGAGGACAAGACTTTTGCTCCATTTCAAAACTGTAAGAAGTCCAGGTGAAAAGCACAAGCTCGGAAGAAAAGGTTTTGCTCTACATTTGACTACCGAATGATGTTTTCAGAACACACATTACTCTAAATTTACTAGAAATAAAACTTTAGGATATCCCTGACACCTCTTTCTTTCTTTCTTTTTGTTTTTTTGGTACTGGGGATTGAACTCAGGGACATTCTACCTCCGAGCTATACCCCTAGCCCTATTTTTTATTCTTTATTTTGAAACAGGGTCACTAAGTTGCGGAGTGCCTCACTAGGTAGCTGAGGCTGGCTGAGAACCCAGATCCTCCAGTCTCAGCCTCCCAAATGCTGGGATTACAAGCGTGCGCCATCACACCTGGCTCCCGACACCATTTTCTATCTTATTATGTGTCAAGTTGTCTCAGTTCTCAGAAACTTGGGAAGGGTTGAGAACTAAGCAAAAAGTGAACAGGGTTATTTATTTACAGTGTGGTCTAGAGAATTTTAAAATAAATTTGCCATTAAAGTGAAAATATTTCTCCTTAATGGATATTCCATTGAACCATTCTCTCTCTCTGTCTCTCTCTTTCTGTTTCTCTTTCTCTCTCTCTCCTTTGTGTGTGGCACTGGGGATTGAATCCAGGGGCATTCTACTTCTGAGCTACACCCCCAGCCCTATTTTTTTATTCTTTACTTTGAAACAGGGTCTCACTAATTAGCTGAGGCTGGATGTAAACCTGCAATCCTCCTGTCTCAGCCTCCCAAATACTAGGATTATAAGCATGTGCCACCACACACAGCTCATTCTCTTTTTCTCTTAGGCCCTGTGATTGAGTTCTTTCAAAAAGGTGGCACATGCCTGTAATCCTAGTACTTGGGAGTCTGAGACAGGAGGATCGAGAATCACAGATTCAGGGAAAGCTTCGGCAAAGTAGTGAGACTCTCATCAACCTAGTGAGACTTTGTTTCCAAAAAAAAAAAAAAGAATTTGAAGCTAGGCATGGTGGTACAGGCCTGTAATCCTACCCTACTACTTGGGAGACTGAGACAGGAAGATAACAAGTTCAAGGCCAGCCTCAGCAACATAGTGAGGCCCTCAGCAATTTGGTGAGACTTTATTTCAAAATAAAAAAATAAGCTGGGCATGGCCCCAGTACTTGGAAGGCTGAGACAGGATAGCGCAAGTTCAAAGACAGCCTTGTCAGCTACGTGAGGCTGTCAGCAACTTAGTAAGATCTTGTTTCAAAATAAAAAATAAACTAGTGGTGTCTTTTGGAGGTAGAATGCCCCAGGGTTCAATCCTCAGCACCACAAAAAATAAAATAAAATAAAATAGGGCTGGAGGTGTAGCTCAGAGGCAGAATGCCCCTGGGCTCAGTATCCGGTACTACAAATATAAATAAATAAATAAATAAATAAATAAATAAATAAATAAATAAATAAATAAATGAACTTCAGTTTGTAACCCGAGGAAAAGATAAGATTTTCTGCTTTTTCTTTCTTTCTTCTTTAGGCTTGGTATGATGTTTATGCTGATAGAGGAAGAATAAAGGGGATTTGGTTTTGAGGCCGAGGTATTTACTGAGGAAATAGCACTTGTTACCCTGGGGTCTATCCTCGCTATGTGTAAAATGCTTCCCTCTTAGCCTAGCAGAAATTAGGTCAATGCTTACATGTTTTAAAGCTGTTCAATTAAGAAACAACATCCTCATATTAAAACTAATCATGTACAGACTTAAATTTTATTGCTCTATTTTTGCTATTCATATTCATTAATTTTTAAAAGTTACCTTGTAGCATTATAATGAATGGTCAAGTTTATTTTAAGCATTTACTGCTGAGATTGAAACCATCTCCCAGTTATATAACAGGTGTTCCAATACAGAACTGAACACACCTCCAGTCTCTTGGGCTGCTTGCCCTGGGCTCAGTGACCTCTTTCATAGGAATGCTAACTAGTTTTCCTCTGAATCCAGTTCTCTATTTCATTTCAACTCCCACATCAGTACCTAATATTTATATTCTCTGCATGAGTTTCTTAGGACATTTCTTCTTAGCCACAACCTTTCTGCTTCTATTAAACAGGAGGCTACGTTCCAGAGATAACATTATGCGGTTTACATCATCAACATTTGCAAAAGCTTGTTTTCAGTGCTCTCTGGTCCTAGGAACAAAGTAGATGCCTGTCTAGGAAAGGAGTACACATTTCCATTACCCTCAGAAACTTTAAATCTAAGTAAGTTTCTTGGTGCCACTTTATATCGATGCTTTAAACATTTATTTTAAGAATACTTTCCCAGGTCCTTGTAAAGCAGGAATAAAATTCAAAGTACCCATTTAAAATATATTTAGTATTTTTATTTCATCTTTTCAAGGATCATATATTTTCACCTCATTCTTGGTCCTAACTCTGAGAATCACTGACATGGGCAGATTTTCTGTTGGATATTTTTAGATGTCTATAAATTCTGCTGTTAGGAATTTATGTAACAAGCTGGGTGTGGTGGTACACACCTGTAATCCCCTGTGGGCCACCATGTCTGGCTGAGCCGTGCTAACGTTCAGGTCCCAAAATGATTGGTTCCATCCTGTTTAAGATTTATTTTAAGATTTTCCTGAGCCAGGCATGGTGATGAATGCATGCTTGTAGTCCTAGTACTTGAGAGGCTGAGACATGAGGATCATAGGATCAAAGCCAGCATCGGCAACTTAGTGAGGCTCTCAGCAACCTAGTGAGATCCTAATTAGAATAAGAAATAAAATCTGTCTGGGGTGTAGCTTGGAAGTAGGATGCCTTTGGGTTCAATCCCCAGTACAAAAAAAATCCCTGGATGGCATCATTAATCTTTTTTTTTTTTTTTTTTTTTTACAATACTGGGGATTGAACCCAGAGGCGTTCTATGAACTACACTCCAGTCCTATTTTTTATTTTTTATTTTGAAACAGGGTCTCACTAAGTTGCAGAGAGCCTAATTAAGTAGTTGAGGTTGGCTGTGAACCTGCACCTCCTGTCTCAGCCTCCGAAGTACTGGGATTACTAGTATGCAACACCACCCTGGCTCATCATTAATCTTTTAGAAAGCCTATACTAGTTTTTTTATTTGTAAGTAGTAAAAGTATAGTCTTTGTTTAGTTTTTGGTTAGCTTCTTAATGTATACAACTATTATTAATGGATAATTTTATAGTTGTTATGCAGTAGTTCTTAAATTCTGCAAATTGCTTAATATGCACCAAAGTTAAAGAATAAAATAGAAGAAAAAAATGAATAAAGAGAGCTGAGAATGAAGTGTCTTGGTGGGATACTGGACCGAAAGTCAGAATGCCGGTGGTTTAGGGAAGGGAACTGAGAGTGATGATACATTCACTCACATATATTATCCCATTCAATATTAGTTTGGTTATTTTCTAGCTGTGTTGTCTTGGGCACGCTACTTGTAATTTTGGACCATATTTCTCTATTTGTCAAAACCAAACAAAAACACTAATGGAATTATTCTGAGGTTTAAAGATTACTTATTTTGTAAGATTAGTTTTTAACATCCCTCACTGATGAAGATGCTGAGGTTCTAGGAGGCTAGAAAATAAGATCGTGGGTAAAGAACTTCTAAGAGGATGCATTTAAAGCACACACAGGTTTGTTTGTTTTTCCTGTGATAGTGGGGACTGAATCCAGGGGTATTCTACCTCTGAGGTACACCCCTAGACCTATTTTATTTTGAAAAAGGGTCTCACTAAGTCACGGGGGCCTGGCTAACTTGTTGAGGCTGGCCTCAAACCTATAATCCTCCTGTCTCAGCCTCCCAAATGCTGGATTTACAGGCGTGTGCTACTACGCCCAGCCATACAGCGTTCTTCATAACAACTACTTTGCCCTTTTAGTCTTTGATTCTGTGCTTACCTAACTCTGTCACTTTGGGTAAGTTACCAAATACCTGAGCTTTAGTTTCATTATTTGTAAAATAAAAATGTGTAGATTAATATTATTTATGGTCTCTTTCACTTCTCTTTTCCACATTCACATAATTTTTATTACAATATGTTATTATAATTATCCTTTTCTAGGATTAGTTACCATTATTATTATACTTCTTGTGCTTAATTCCCTGTTACTTCTAATAGTACATAGCTTTATTATGAGGTTTGGTGATTAGTGAATTTACTCATCTATGGGAAAAATTTGTGTCTCTCTAGAAATGGACAGAAAATAAAACACTTGGCCCTAGGCATGTGGTGGATGCCCATTGAAAATGCATGGTAGAAACCAGGCATGGTGGTGTATGCCTCTAATCCAGTACTTGGGAGGTTGAGATAGGAAGACCTAAGGTTGAACAGCAGCCTCAGTAACTTAGACCATAGCAACTTAGGGAGACCCTGAGTTATTTATTTATTTATTTATTTATTTATTTATTTATTTATTATTTATTATTTATTTATTTATGCAGTACTGGGGATTGAATCCAGGGGCATTCTACCTCTGAGTTCCACCCCAGCCCTATTTTTTATTCTTTATTTTGAAATAGGGTCTCACTAAGTTGCAGAGGGCCTCACTAAATAGCTGAGACTGGCTGTGAATCTGTGATCCTCCTGTCTCAGCCTCCCAAGTACTGGGTTTACAAGAGTGTGCCACCACGCCCTGATTTAAAATAAAAAGAATTCTTTTAAGAAAAGAACTGGAAGCTGGTAGCCAGGTGTAGTAGTGCATGCTTGTAATTCTAGTTCTTGGGAGTCTGAGACAGGAGGATTGCAGATTTGAGGACAGCCTCAGCAAGTAGTGAGACTCTCATCAACCTAGGGAGACCCCATTTTAAAATAAATATAAAATAGGGGGCTAGGTGTTTAGCTCAGAGATAGAATAGCCCTAGGTTCAATCCCCCCCCACCAAAAAAAAAAAAAAAAAAAGAGTTGAGGTGTATCTTGAAGGCAGAAAACCCATAGGTTAATTTTCTGGTACAAAAAAGAAAAAGAAAAGAGAGAGCGATATCAAGGGAAAACTTGAGCATCCCCACCAGATTCATTTATTTTCAATTACTTGCTAAAAGTTGACTTCTTTTCCTTTTTCTTTTTTTTAGTTAATTTCTAAAGGAAAAAAAAATCACCATTTTGGAGGTTATGCAGCTGAGCAATATATCATTAGTCTTCCACAAGCTTTACTCTAGATAACACCTCTGACGTGTGGGTTATGATAACAGTTGCCTACATTACTTTTCAGGGACATGAAGGCTGTTTTACTGAAACCTTCGATTCTTCATGTGGACCTGTGCAGGTATCTCATTGATGACCTTTTTATGTTAGAGGACCAAATACTCCACCCTCAGATTATGCTAACACTGTTGTTTTCTGAACATGCATTCCAGGAAGAGCCATGAAGATTGAGTAGGTGTGCACAGATCATTGCTAACTTCAACTCCAATCACCTTTCCCCATGCTTCAGGTCACCATGTTATCTATCTATCTATCTATCTATCTATCTATCTATCTATCTATCTTTCATACTCGGATTTGAACCCAGGCATATTCTACCGTTGAGCTATACCACCACCCCTTTTAATTTTTATTTGATTTATTTTTTGATATTAATGATTGAACCCAGTGTCAATCTATCTCTGAGCTATAACCCCCAGCCCTTTTTATTTTGAAACAGGGTCTTGCTAGATTGCTGAGGGTCTTGCTAGATTACTGAGGCTGGCCTCAAACCTGTGGTTCTCCTGTCTCATCCTCCCAAGTACTGGGATTACAGGCATGTGCTATGATATCTATACTTTTTTTTTTTTTTAATGATAAAGAGGGTTGAACCCAGGAATACTCTACCACTGAATTACATCCCTAGCCTTTCTTTTTTAACTTTTTGAGACAGGATCTCATTAACTTATGGAAGCTACTATACCCAGGATATGGTGTTTTTTTTTAATCCCATAAATTTCTCCAATCCTCTTCTTGGGGAGGTCGATTTGAGATTACCATCTCTGCCATCATCTCAACCATCTCATGCAAAACTTGTTTCAGTGGTGGATAAAACAGGCTTGGTTCAGTATCAGTGGGTTCCCTCATGTTGGGAAAAGTTCACCACCAGCAGCTGGGTTTAAGATGTCCTAGTAGCAGGTGGCCTATTCTCCAGGGAAGGACTTCTCATGCATTTGGTTACACTGAAAGATAGGCAATAATTTAAATGCACCTACAATTGTACAAAGGCAGAATAAACAACCCTAGGCTTTAGTAAGACAGGAAAGATGGAAAAAGGGAAAGCTTTTCAGATTTTTAGAGTCACGTGAAAGTGAAAACTCATGATTGTACTGAAGTTTTCTTAGTCACACAAGAAAAGAATTAGGTAGCACCAAAGTTATTTGATACTGGCAATCCAAAAGAGTAAACATGGTTTCTTTCCAAATGCTTAGTCATGCTTATGATGAGTAGGAGAAACATTTAAGACTCTTAACTCCCCTGTGGTCTTGGTCTTCAAGATTGCACCTGCTGAAATTATTAGTTCATGTTTTTAAATTTGGCTATAATCAGTGTTTTCTTTTTCTCAGTTTCTCCCTCCCTCCCTCCCTTCCTTCCTTCTTTCCTTATCCCTAAACCTGGTTTTGTTTGGCTTATTTTAATTCCATGAGTAAAAAGCAGTCGCAAGTATCTATTTTATAGGAAAGTGTTTTTGTTTTAAATATTGTTTGTGGGTTTCATGTAATAATGCTGAAAAACAATTCCTAAATTATTATGCCCCTCCTCATCATGAAATTATTATAATAATGAAAAGAAATTCCTGAGATGGGAAATATTGCTCCAGTTAGATGTTCCCAGATTTTTTCATTGTAATTCTTGTCATAATTTAGGGCAAGACTCAGAGGCAGATGTAAGGAGACTGAAAGCTGCTTTAGGTGCTCATAAGGAGTATCCATAAACATGTTTTAGAGCAGCTGGGCGTGGTGATGCACACCTGTAATCCCAGTACTTGGGAGGCTGAGACAGGAATATTGAAGG
>PVLC010018474.1:0-31778 GCA_004027655.1 Graphiurus murinus | reverse complement strand
CAATATACAATAGGCCTACAGCCAATATCACATTAAATGGAGAAAAACTGCAAGAGTTCCCACTAAAAACAGGAACAAGACAAGGATGTCCATTATCACCTCTTCTGTTCAACATAATACTTGAGACTCTAGCCAGAGCAATAAGGCAAGAGAAGGAAATCAAAGGGGTAAAAATAGGGAAAGAAGAAATAAAACTATCCCTCTTTGCAGATGATATGATACTATACTTAGAAGACCCAACAAAGTCAGCCAAAAAACTTATAGAACTGATCAACAAATTCAGCAAAGTGTCTGGATACAAAATCAATCTTCAAAAATCAGAAGCTTTCCTGTATGCTAACCATAAAGCCACTGAAAAAGAAATCCAGAAAACAATTCCACTCATATAGCACTCCAAAAATAAAATACTTAGGGATAAACCTAACCAAAGAAGTAAAAGACCTCTATAAGGAAAACTACAAAAAGTTGAAAAAAGAAATCGATGAAAACCTTAGAAGATGGAAAAATCTACTATGCTCTTGGATAGGCAGAATATCATCAAAATGGCCATCCTCCCAAAAGTGATCTACAGATTCAATGCAATACCCATGAAATTACCAAGGTCGCTCCTCACAGACATAGAAAAATCAGTCCTTAAATTCATTTGGAAAAGCAAAAAGCCCAGGATAGCCAAAGTAGTTCTTAGCAACAAGAACCATGCAGGAGAAGGTATCACAATACCTGACTTCAAACTCTACTACAAAGCCACAGTAATAAAAATAGCATGGTATTGGCACAAAGACAGACACATAGACCAATGGAGCAGAATAGAAGACTCAGAAACAGACCCACGTGCTTACAGTCAACTGATTTTTGACAAAGGAGCCAAAAATATACACTGGAAAAAAGATAGTCTCTTTAACAAATGGTGTTAGCAAAACCGGTTAACTATATGCAGGAAAATGGAAATAAACCCCACTTTTTCACCCTGCACAAGAGTCAAATCAAGGTGGATCAAACACCTGGAAGTCAGGCCAGAGACCTTGCAGCTACTTGAAGAGGGCATAGGGCCAACACTACAACACATAGGCACAGGTAAAAACTTTCTCAACAAGACCCCAAAAGCATAAGCAACTCAAAGGAAGATCAATGCATGGGATTGCATTAAACTGAAGAGCTTCTGTACACAAAGGAAACTATCAAGGACCGCAACAGAGAGCCCACAGAGTGGGAGAAAATTTTTGCCAGCTATTCTTCTGATAGAGGACTAATATCTAGGATATACAGAGAACTCAAGAAACTCACAGCTAAGAAAACAAATAACCCAATCAAAAAATGGGAAAAGGACCTAAATAGACACTTCACAAAAGAAGAAATATAAATGGACAATAAATGTGTGAGGAAATGTTCAACATCATTAGTAATTTGAGAGACGCAAATCAAAACTACCTTGAGATTTCACCTAACTCCAATCAGAATGGCAATCATCAAGAACACAAACAACAACAAATGCTGGCAAGGGTGTGGAGAAGTGGGGGAACCCTAATACACTGTTGGAAGGATTGCAAATTAGTGCAACTACTTTGGAAAACAATATGTAGGATCCTCAGATGAATGGGAATGAACCTACTATATGATCCAGCAATACCACTTCTGGGTATCTACCCAAAAGAATGGAAACCAAACTATCAGACCAACGCATGTGTATCTATGTTTATAGCTGCACAGTTTACAATTGCCAAACTATGGAACCAGTCAAGATGTCCATCAACAGATGAATAGATTACAAAACTATGGGATATGTACACAATGGAATTTTACTCAGCCATAAAGAACAAAATCATGTTTTTTGCAAGGAAATGGATGGACCTGGAAAACATTATGTTAAGTGAGATTAGTCAGTCACAAAAAGTAAAAAATCGTATGCTCTCCCTAATATTTGGAAGCTAGGGAGAAAATGGGACATAAGAGGGACTCCAGATGAAGAAGGAGAATCCTTAGGTGAGCAAAGAATTTGACTTAACGGAAGGTGATGGAGGGAGGGGGGACACTCTAATGAACATGATGTACTTTTGTGAACACATCAAAGTCAATCACTAAACTGAACTTGAGAAGGAGAGAGGAGGAGGGAGTGGGGTGGGAATTGGGGAAGGGTTAAATGAGAAATGTGTGCATATATGCCTTTACCTTTACCAGCTTGTACCTAACAAAGATGTATGATTACAATGCACCAATTAAAAATAAATAAATAAATTAAAAAAAAAGAAATGAGTGTCTCAGGTATTAGGGACCTTATAGCTGTCAGAATAGGTATGTTAATATGGCTTTTGGTAAATAAAATAATAATTTATTGCAAAAATACTGTGTGTGTGTGTGTGTGTGTTACTAGGGACTGAATCCAAGGGCATTCTGCCTCTGAGCTACCCCGATAGCCTTATTTTATTTATGTTTTTATTTTGAAACAGGGCCTCAAGTTGCTGAGGCTGGCCAGGAACCTGAGATCCTCCTATCTCAGCCTCCCAAGTACTAAGATTGGAGGCATGCACCACCATGCCGGACTTACAAAAATACTTTGATAAATATTTTTCAGGGTAATATTTATGGCACTTGATGATTTTTGTATCAATGTGTAAATTAAAGCCATGGAATGAAAAACTTATTATGTGACCTTGTTATTGTTGTATAAATGAAATTGAGGAGAAATACGTCTTCAAGGGCAAAGGACCCAAATAGATATTTCTCAAAAGAGCCCATACAAATGGCCAAAGATGCATGTCAAAATGTTCAGTGTCACTAAGTCATCAGGGAAATGCAAATCAAAATCACAATGAGATCTTGCCTTGTTCCAGTAAAAATGATTACTATAAAAAAGACTAAAGATAGTAAATATTGGCAAGAATGTAGAAAAAAGGAAACAATTGTGCATTGTTGGTGGGAAAGTAAATTATTATAGCCATTATGGAAAATGGTATGGAGATTCATAAAAAAAATAAAAATAGACCTACCACATGAACCACCAATCCCACTACTATGTGTATATTGCAAAGGAAGTGAAATCAGGGTTTCTATCTGCACTCCCAAGTTCATTGCAGCACTATTCATAAGAGCAAAGAAATGGAAACAACCTAAATGTCCATCAGCTGATGAATGGATAAAGAACATGTGTTAAGTATACACAATGCAATACTATTCAGCCATCCCAAGAATTTGTGGAACATGTTATTTGTGGGAACATGGATGAAACTGGACACCATCATACTATGTGAAATTAGTCAGGCACAGAAAGACAAGTACCATATGATCCAACTCATGTGAAATCTATAAAGGTTGATCTCATACAAGTTAAGTGTCGAATAGTGGTTACTGAAAGCTGGAGAGGGTAGGAAGGAGGAAGAGATGGGGAAAGGTTAATCAATGGGTACAAGTTACAGGTAGATGGTAGCAAGAAAGTTTGGTGTGTTAGTGCATGACAGGGTGACTATATGTAGCATACATTACATAATTAAAGATAACTATACATTTTAAAAAGAAGAAAGGACTTGGGAAGTTTTCACCACAAAGAAATGAGAAATGTTTAAGATAGATGTATTTAATCTGATTTAAACATTACACAATATATACATGAATCTAAATATGTTATCCCACTAATGTGTATATTTTTGTGTTTTTATATATCAGTTAAAATATAAACTTAATAAAAATATATCTTGCGAGCATCCAGGTTTTACCTCTCCTCAGTTTCCCCTTTCTTTACTCTCCTCTTTTTCAGGCTGGTCATATTCTATGACCTATCCCTTCTCTTCCTTATCACAATATGCTCCCTGGAAAGGGACTCAGATTAGCCACTCACATGATACTGGGTTTTAACTGAGGATCAGTAGCCCTAGAAACTTGGTCTCTTATAGAAGAATAACAAGCCTTTTCATTGTCAAAGAGTGCCACTCATTAGGAATATGGGAAATATCAGGGATACTGGTACGTTAGGGGCCTTTTCTAGAGACTATGAAGTACCCCAAGTGTAATAATCTTCTCACCCTTACTCTCTGTCCCTGCTCTTTCCATGTGTCAGTTAGCTACTGTAATGGGTTTCCACTCCTGTTCTTGCTACATTGCTGAGTCTTAGGACTTGGATAAAATGCATCTCCTACCAAGGCTGCAAGAATCGGGGTCCTTTCACTGAAAACTGCTTTTGTGCACCGGCTGGGCTCAGGTATGAGATGGTTGGGCCCTTTTGGGTACAGCAGGCCTGTGCTGTTCTTTGGACATACAATCATGACAGATTAAAATGCTTCAGGAACTCCATTAGATGCTGATGAATAAGACATGGCCCATACTTCATAGGGGCTTAACAATTCAGATTTTAGAGATTGAAGCCAATAGCCCAGGGCAAAAATCCTCTCTTGGTGTCCACAGTGGTGGTTACTCATCTTGCTCAAGTCCTTTCACATGACCCTCTTTTCTGTGGCTGTTTGATCTTTTGTAGAATAGCTCCTGCCTTGACAAATCCCTTCCTCAAGTATTGAACTAAACGTTGCTTCCTTGTAACTTTCTCCTATTGTGGACTAAAATCCCTTTCCACTATCAAGAGTTTCTCAGGAAAAGATGGAATGGGGCACCATTACGGACAGATATACAAGGGGAGTTAGATTACAGGCTTGGCTGCTACAGAAGCCTGAATCTCTGTGTTAGTTGGTCTCTCCGCACCTGCTCCAAGATTTTCAGAGGTAGTGGGTTACTTAATAACAAGGACAGAAGAGTAGAAGGGCTTGGCTATGGTGCTTTTTATTCTGTGTATGATAGTAACCTCGCTTGGGAAGGGAAAAATTGCAGCAACCCCTCAGGAAGGAGATACTTTAGCAATCTCGACAGAACAGACACACATGAAAAGAAAAAAAAAAAAAAAAAAAACCCAAAGAGGATGAAGGCTGAATCTTACAGGCCAATTTTGGGCATGCATTAGGACCCTAACTCAGACTTTGTATTCAACATTGAATCTCTGGACCTCCGTTGTTCTCTGTGTCAGTTTGTCCTGCCAAGAGATTGGCTTCTCACTGTTCTCTCTTCAGTTATCTTATTTGCGAAAAGGTGGGAAACTCTCATGCGGGTCAAAGTTAGACACTGTTTTCCATTTTTCTCCCCTCACAGGTGATGCAATTGGCACTCCTGGTTTTGATGCCAAAGGGGAAAAAGGATGGGAGAAATTTGTATATTTGTTAGAGCAACTCTGTGAAGTGATAGTCTCCTCTGATGGTCCACACCACCCCCTTCTCCCTCAAATAGCTGGTACATGAGAAATTAGTCTGTATAGTTGAGTTCAAGTTTATACCTGATGAATATCCATGGAAATAATGGTCTTTACTAGATACATGAGTTTATTCTGTAAGTGGGTCTCTGGAGACCCACACCCAGGAGAATCACCTTTATTAGGGCTGAATCAGATTGTCCCTTCCTTCAGGGCTCTTATTGCTTGAAGGCCTTATCTGCTCTGACATGAGGCTCCTAGATGGTGACCTCAGTCTTCAGAGCCAGTTGAGAAGGGATCCTGTACGAAGGACCATGTCTTTGTCAGGAATGGTAACCTTTCCCCTCTGTTGTGCTTAACTCCTGTGGAGAAGTTCCCTTTTCTTCTTCAGCTGTGCAAGGTCTTGAGTTTGGGAAAGAGGCACCATCATTCACTCAATACCATGTGGTTTCCTATTCTAAAGGAAAGTCCCCATTATATAAAGAGAAGCCCCAACACAAACAACCTACAAGAATCCTTAAAGTATTACAAAGAGGTCCTTTGATTCTCTCTCTCCATTCTCAACTTGGCAGCATTGGCAGAGGGCTCTGTCAGGTGACTCTGGAAAGGTCAGGAGGCTCTGGTCTGGTTTGAGCTGGCATGGTATGTCTTTCCTCTTTGAGGAGCTCACCTGGCTGCAGGAGAATGGCTTTCCCCTTCTGTTTGTTTTCTCCCTTCTCTTCATTGCTCCTCTCCCCTATAAATGAGCCTATGTTTTGGACAAATCTGAGGATTTGGTGTTTCAGCTAATTATCTGCAGTTCATTTACCATAATTTGCACTTTACTTCCACAGACTATTCCAGGACCATGTGGAATACTTGTGGTTCTAGAAAGCACCCCTAGATATGTACTCCATGGAGAATCCCTGGGTTGAATCCAACAGAACAAGCCTTTCCTCTTGCTGGATGGCAGGATGGCAGCCTCATTGAGGAGTAGGGATTTGAGCTAAAGAAGTGGACTGTTGCCCTCCTATACAATAGGCAATATAATAATGTATAAATGCTCATTTCTTGCCTTTCTCCCTTCAGCCCTGTGACCCTCACCATTTTTCCTTGGAGTTTGTTATGGGCCAGCTTATATGATCCCCTAGAAGTTCTGAGGTTGACTTCTCAATTGCTCCTCTCCTTCCTTCTCCTTGATATTATCCTTGTCTTTCTCCTTCTTTCCTCTGACCTCCTTTGTTTGACTCCTTTCCTTTCTGCTGCTCTTAAAGCTCTTATATCCTCTGTTCTGGGTGGTTTGGGCTACATATCTTCTCTTCTGCCTCCTCCTGCTACTAACAGACAATTATGAATTTCTCTGAACTTGAACGAGGAACACATCTTTGTATCTTTGTTGTACCCGATGACTTTGTCTATAGTCATTCTCTTTATGACAATCAGTCCTGTTTCCTTTTTTGTCTCTGTAAATTGGACCACTGTTTCAGGTCTGTAGTCCTAAATTTCTTTTGCAGTTGATAGGTGGTGATCACTAGGTAGAAATGTAAGGAGGCAGCCAAGTGAGAAGAAGGTAGTTCCCTCCAGCTGGTGTTATTCATAGAGGTTACATAAATAAAGACAACTCATAATCTCTAGTGACCTCCAAGGAGAGTGTATAGGGCAATAGCTCAGCAGGTCTCAAACCTCCCAGATCCATTGATTGTCCTTAAAAAGTTTCCCCCTTTAAAGTTGCCCTTCATATTTCCAGAAAATTTTACTTTGAATAGAAAGATTTGACATTGATATAATAAGAGGTGAAGCAGGTAGATACAAGGAAGTCCTTAATGCTACTATGCATTCTGCTGACAGTTCAGGTGTTGGAGAAATTTCAGCCCTGATTCTGAACACACAGGGACCTAGCTTTGTCATCTATTGGAGCATCTAGATTTATTGTATATTACTTCTTTGTCAGTGGCCTACCTTGTGTGAGCTAATCTTCATATATTTATATAAAACATGAAGCTCCTATCTGAGACTGACTCTTAGAGCTCCTTGGTCTCATGTCTGAGACCAGAGGACAGTACTTTAAATACCAAATGTCAGGGCCTCTTCCCTTTTGTAAGCCGCATTTTCCCTCTTCTCATAAACATGTCATATTTTCTCTCTTGAAACCAAGAGGAATGATCTGGATACATTTGTAAAGTGTTCTTTTCTCTTTGGACTGAGATGTATATAGCACACAAATCATTCCAGAAAAAACAATATGAGGAGAAAAATATCCTGGAACCAGGACCAGAAGAAGTGGTCTTTACCAGTGAGTGGATTACTATATGCCTAGGACATAGGTGGCACCCTTGATACCTCCTCTTGTCACTAGAATTCTCTCCTCTTGCTCTCAACACTGGCAACATTCTCATCTCTCTGCACTGGAGAGGAAGGTATTGCCTGTGGTCTTGGACAAGGAGGACATATTCCAAGATCTGGACTCTAGATCTTTTCATTGAGAAATATTGTGACTGGGATACAGAGGTATTCCAATCTCAATATGGCTGCTCTGACCATTTGGTGTGGGGGAAGTTCTTGCTCTTTGGTGACTTGAATAGGAGATTGGAAGGTCTGCTCTCAATTTTCTGACAGTCACCTCCAGCTTATGAGCTTTCCTGAGGAAGCTCATATAAAGAAGGCCAACACTCACAGTGGCCCCTTTGCTGCCCTCCTGGTCATGTTTAAGTTTTAATTTTGTCCTTTTGGATACATCTGATCTGTCACTTGATGGAGTAAGTTACAGAGCAGGCAAAGCCTTCACTGACATATGAAGAGAGCACCAGAAAAACTTCAGCATGGAAGGATATTAGGGGCAGCCAGTCATGCAGGAGGGAGTCACTGTTCAGGGTGACTAGCCAGTCAGGAGGTCAGGATAGGGCAATGTTTCCACAGGTACCTCAATGTCTTCTTTTTCCTCATGTGGTTCACTGCTTTTATAAGGAAGTTTGTGGTGGAACCTTCCTCTTTACAGGGAGGTAGATCTGTGATAGCCTCCTCACAAAGCAGCTTGATATATTCTAGGACATATCATGCTTCTTCATCTGGATTCAACTGACCTATAATGTATAACGATGTCTTTTTCTCTTGGAATATAACTAGAAAGGATTTGCAGAGGCCATACTTGCGACTCAGTAACAGAAAAACAAATTCCCCTTTTCTTAAACATTTGAATTCTATGTAGATTCTGAGCTCCCTAGAGAGCCCATGTACCTTCTTCCTCTCTCTGGGCTTCTGATAGATAGAATAACTAGTGTTTGAACTTTACATGCATCCCTAAAATGTGTATACTTTTTGAATGTCCATTGTATACCAAGTTGTATTTAGGTAATTTCTTTTGTAGACTTTGCCTCTGGTGATCTTCATGCATTCGAAATTTAGAGATTGTTGGGGGGATGGGATATTTTCTTCCATTCTCTTGTATTCTGCCTTCAACTATGGAAGCCTCTACTCCAAGTGCCCGGAACACTTTCTTTAGAAAGACTGGCATTATTTTTGTGCTATCTCAGTAAGACCAAAGAAGGATTCATCAAGTACCCTTCAATTTGCTTCTTTCTATCCCCCCACTCCTCCTCTCCTACCTTTCCCTCCTCCAACCATCAATTTTAGATAACTTGTTCTACTACTTGTTTCACTACTCCCTGGGCAGGTGCAGGAGGAGGTGCTCCAGCAGTCATTTTTAGAGCACCTGCCCCTGTATCCTTGGGTTCTTCATCACCTATCATAGTTTCATTCTATCCTTTGCCCATATCTACTTATTATATTTATCCGGGACCCTCCCAGGCATCTATGTACAAAGTAGAATCTTCTGTGAAGTCCTCTCTCCCAAGAGAATACTGATCCCATGAATTCTGGAAGGCAGGGCCTCATATCCATCTGTCTTCTGAATTATCCCCTACATATACCTATGTTTTGATCAGGAAACATGGAGCTGCCAGAGTCTACTAGTATGAATCAATTGCCACTGACTGGAATTCTCCCCTGGTGAGCACTCCCTGTCAAAGAGAAAAGACTTTTTGGAGCCTCACTTCTCTATTCTCAATCTTCAATGCCTCCTATCACTGAGGTCTTGCTTTGTTATTTGTGAAATGAAGAACTGGACTTAAATTATTCTTTATGTCCCTATTTGGTTCCTGGGTGGCCTTTGACTGAGGATGCAGTTGGCAGCACCTTAGTCTCTGCTTGGATGACTATGTTGTGTTGACCACAAACATCAAGCACTCCCTGATGTGTTCAGTGTTGGGAGAGAAGCCCTCAAGAAACAGGGACTGGCTGCTTTGTCAGCTCTGTGCATCCTCAGACATACTTGGAGTCTTTACAAAGCAGTGACTGCTTTTTATAGTAGTCACCTCTGTGGCCATCCCTCTAGCAGCCAAGATCTCCCTATTTCACCCTTTTTTGGAAGGCCAGATCTAGTCTTTTGACCAAGTAGTGTCAAGACTACCTCTCTCTGGCCCATGGCTCAGTTTATTTCACAACATCTTTTTTTTTTTTTCCTCAGGCTCTTCCTCTTAGCAAAGTTCTGTGGGCAGTGGCATGAATGGCTTCTGGGAAGTCTCCTCATATGAGGGTCTACATGTCCCTGTGGTTGTTGTGGTCTTGACTTTCAGATAATCAGTTGGTTTTTCACTTCCATGCAAATTTAGCAATCTGTACAGGAATAGAAAAAGGGGGAGATTCTCAAAGCTCATTCCATTCTGAAGGTCACCATAGCTTGTGTAAGATTCTCTATCCTCATTGGTGGGGCCTGAGAACCATGTGGGTCTAATTGCACATAACTCACTTTTTGTGTTCTGGGAGGAAAGTTTTCTTTTACCAATGAGAAATCTTCCATGGAGAATATTTAAATGCTCTGAGTAGTTCCTGACTGTATTATTTATAAATAACTTCCTGGTTTTGGGAAAGGAAGGTCTCTGGTTTCTTCTCTCCACCTTTTCTCTGGTCCTTTAAGCCATATTGTGATTATTATGGTTGACATGTACTTCCCATTCATTTGGGCTTCACAGGAGCTCAGATTCCCCACAGTGCAGTTACTCCCCTTTTCTGCCACCACTCCTTCAATTGTTATTTTCATTTTCTTCTGATTTTTATTGTACCAAATAATAACAATAAAAATATTTTATGGGTAAACCCAAGCTCATAATTTTTATACTGTTTGTTTCTCTTGCTGCCTCATTATTAAGTGGATGAGATATTTGTGTAGTTTTCCTATTAGAATACAATTTTTGTAGTCCTGCATAAACTGGTGCACCTGGGATCAATTTTTTGGCAGGAGAGGACTAAGAATTTGTTGATATCAATGGCCAGACACATGACACTTCTTTAATAGGCCTGGAAGTGGACACTTTCCTCTTAAGTTCTGCCTTTGGTCCTCAGGATTGCTACTCTTGTGTCTGACCAGCCACAGGCACAAGTAAGTTTTTTTTCTATGCCTTATTAAATGGTGTCTTCCTTGGAAAAGGAGTCTCCCAATAAGTGAGAAGTCTTCTTTTTCACTTTATGAGCTCTGCAAACCCTTTCTAATGATATTCTAAGAGAAAATGCCACAGAGAGCATATTCCATAGGAGTCTTGATGATGGGAGGCTCAGAGGCAAAAAGGATCACATTTGTATTTGAGTATTTATTCTGCCACTACTTTATAGGTTCTGGCTAGGAGATGGGGAGCATTGATGGGAATTCAAATAGAAATAAGAAATTGTTCCATGGCCAATAACATGGAAGCTTGACTATTAAAGTTTTCAGAAACATTGGCTTCCGGGACACTGCTTGCATCCAGACTTTCTCTTAGGTTCTTGTTCCTGCTCAGTCTCTCCGAGTTCCTCAGAGATCTACTCGCAGCTCTAATCTCACCTTGCACACCCTTTCTGGGTTGCCCTAGGCACTGTTATGCCAACTTCCACATTCTCAGTATCCCCAGGTCTGTTTCTTTAGATAGGGATATGATAACCTTTTTCATTTATTTTTAAATTTAAGCTATTTAAAATTTATAAGAATAAAACAGTCTCCTTATGGAAAGATCAAACAGTAGAGATGAGAAAAAAAAAGAAAGAAAGAAAACCAAAACCAAAAACTTACATGCAGTTTCTGTTAACATCGGTGTGTATGTCCTTCTAAATTCTTGTCCTCTTTCTTTAAAGATACTCCCCCAAGGTTTTTAGTGCATGTACACACTGTGTTGTACTAATGTGATCACAGCCAGATGTCCATTACCTTTCTTCTTGGAAGGTGTCTTGGGCATCTCCCCTAAATAATTTGTGGGTGGTATCTTACTTTACTCACCTTCTGCTCAATACCAGCCACTTCTTATTTTGAGTAAAATCACTGTGTAATAAACTGAAGTCTGAACGATGTGAGTCTAGTCCTAGAAGGGGATTAATGCCCTTCATATCAATGTGGCTTTCAGATTTCATCAATGATATGTCTCAAACATCTCTGAAATTTACTCAGTATCTCACTGAGTGCTGTTTTATTTTAGGCCTTTGTAAATCTTGCCTGGATGACCTGGCTTCCAGCCCCCATGCCAAATGATCAGTCTTTTATATCTGGTCAAAAGCTCTTTTAAAAAATACAAATATGATCCAGTTATTCCTCTGTTAAAAACCCTTCACTGCCCCCCCCCCACCCCTGCCCCACTGCTTACAGTATAAAAACCCCGATAGAAAGGCCTTTAATGATGGGATCCTTACATAGTTGTCATTTCTTTGTCCCACCACTTCTCTTTCCATGAACTTTGGATCTTCACTTACCATACAATGTCTCCAAATTTTTGTGCTTTCTATTTCCTTTCACTGACAGTGATTTATCTTTTTCCATCCTTGGCTAACTTCCAAGTATTCTTCTGTAGTCACAGTCTCTTAGCTACCAAGAGCTCTCTTTGTCTGACCATTTCCTTGGGCACCTGTCTTGGAGACCATTCTACTGGAGGTTGGAAGGGACTTAGGGAGCGATCCATCAGAAAGAGAAACATGGAAAGTTACCCCAGACACTGCTAACACTGCAGGAGGCTCTCAGAGCAAATACATAAGCCTTATATCCCTGAAACAAAGACAGTGGATGGCCATTCATTCTTTCTCAGGTGCCTTCAGACTGCTCATTGGACTATATGACTTCTTTGGAAAAGCCATTTCCTTGTTCTAGAAAAGACTTAAAATCTCACACAGAGATGAGATACCTTAATAGAATAGGCAAAATAAAAATAGGTAAAGAAATTGTCCCAAAAGGAAAACAAAAGTAACTTCTTTAGCTCTAAGCACTAAGTTATACCACTTGAAAGAGGGAAATGTGGCCACTCTCATGGACCAGTGATTCTGGAAAAGCACAGTGGTTCATGAGACTGGGTCTCAACAGATATTTCTATTGGACTTGACCTTATAGAAACATTAGGCTTTTTTTCCACACTGAGACTGCCTGAGATGTTCATCTTAACCCACTTTTATATGTATCAGTTACATGGAGCAAGCTGGGTCTTGTAGGAAGTGAAACTGTTAAGTTTTGTACTGGGTCTTCAAAACCTTTTGGGTACTAGGGTTTTGATGGTTTTCTCAGGCCTTACCATTTCTGAGACCCAGATTTAAGTCATTCTTGGATCCACTTTCCCGTCCTTCTTTGAAATTCCCCAGATTATGTTCCCTCTGTCCCCAGTTTGATTCCTAATTTCCTGGGATATTGTTTCTATTGTTTTGAGGAGACACAGAAAGCAGAGCCAAACTTGGAGTGGATTTCATTTATTCAGCAATCTGCTCTTTGCCAGTGACTGTGGTACACGCCAAAGATGAGAAGCATAAAGGGGTGTATGTGGGAAGAAAGTGACTCTGAGCAAGCATCTTGCCTGTGTGGTCCCATGTATATGTCTCTTTCTGTTTGCTAACTTCATCCCAGTTTTCTCATGGTACAGACAGTGAGGGAGAATAAACCCTAAGGACAATTCGGATCCATTTGTGGAATGCTTCCTCCTGGGCTTATGTGCATCCTTTATTATTATCAAGGAAATCATAGGCCTCTAGGGTTTCCAACTCTGCATGTGAATATACTGGTCCTCAAGACAGGTAGACTGGTTCCTACTGGTGAGTAGCCCAGATATTGGAGGAACTTTAAAGCCTCCTTCTGATGCACCTCCCTTGCTTGCTCAATCTGGGGACCTGTGGGCACATGTGGATGGGGTTCTTCCTGATTCTGATGTCTTTGTTTTCTTCTCACAAGGTAGGTGGGCCTCTCAGCACTGGGGATGGAGATGACAACTGTGATTCTTATAAAAGATAGCCTTGTTGATGATTTACTTCTCTCCAGGATGAGATGGTCTTTTCACCTTTTGTGGGAGCAGCGGGTGGGTTTGAATGGAGATATTTCAATCCTGGCATGATTGGTGTGGCTGTTGGATATTGGTGGTGGTGTTTGGGGGACAGGAGAGGGATGCTGGAGAAAGTCACCCTCCTCCATTTTGAAGTGCCCCTTGCACAGGCTGCTCTATCTGTTGTTCAGGCACAATAACAGTGACACAATATCCTCCTAGGAACTGGTATCTTGGAAGATGCTGTACTAGTCTTCCTTCTGCTCTTGACTTTGATTGATGCCCTTTGCTCTGACTCATTCCAAACTAGTATCCTACACAGTGAAGACATGTCTCATCTTGTGTTGTGTGTTCCAGGAGGGCTGGATGGAGGATAGAGGAGGCCAGCAGGTCTTGCTAAGATGACAATTCTCCCTAGGTATTAGACAGTTGGAATTCTAGGCCCTCAGTCTCTTCGTCTACATTATTGTCTTATTAAGGAGGCTTCTCTGCTTGCCTCTTATTTGTAGCTTTTAGTTTTCATTACTGGTTCAGAAATCTGGAGTGGGTATATTGCTGGTGAGAAATTGGATGGTAATTACCATATTCTCTTCAATATAAGTCAATTACCACAGTTTCTCCCAGACGAGTTGAAGTTTACTTCCTTTCCATTGGCAAATATATGTAACACATGTGCAGCCCCCATTCTTGAGAGAGGGAGAGATTAGAGGTGAACCATAGGGACTTCTATGAAGTAAAAGGTTAAATTTTGGGAGCTCTGAATCTCTCCTTTTTTTCCTGGCTCTGAGGTTTAGTCACCTTGGAGAAACCCGGCTGGGATTATCTTTTGCCACCTGCAGGATCCTGAGAAGTGAATGAAAAAAGTTAGCCTTGTTTGAGTGTGTTTTATGTAGCAGTCTTTTCAGTTTGGAAATTCTCCATGGATTTCACCTCTGGTGATTTCAGATGCAATATTTTAAAACAGGTTCAGGGCGGCCAAGCGAGAGACATTATCCTCCCTATATTGGCACTGGCCTGCCTACAGTTCTCAGGCTGTCCCCTGATTGCCCAAGATCATTTGGCCAGACTTGCACTTCTCCTGGTCTATCTTCTCCATTTCCCTGTGGGAAGGATTTAGGTATGTCGCTGGAGTTGGAGTCTACCTGGAATTTGGAGCATGCTTGATTCTTATCTCTAACCCTGGTTCCTGGGTGGTAGGGGCTTGCTTGGTCTCCTTTATCTCTGTTACCCTTTCTCAGTTCCCTTTTTTCACTACTTCCTTGGTCTCTTTACCTCCCACCATGCATTGTCAGCTTTTTTCCCCAATGACACAAGTTGAGGCTAATCATATGCACTATGGAGCTACAATGAACAGCTTCATTGTGAGAGGACAGGACTCTCCATAATATTGGAACTCTGGAGGAGAACATTAAACTTTTTTTGTTTTCTAAGTGAAAGAAAGAAAACTATTAAATCAATAAGCTCAGAGGCTACTACTATTTGTCAGATTACTTTTAGTCTCCTCGACAAATAGTTTCCTTTCTTATATAGCAATCTCCCTTTCTGTGTCTCAGTTTCTTCTTCTTTGAACATGAGGATGTGCTCTTGTTTGGTATCTAGTTATCCACTTTCATTCCACTGGCTCCAGCTTAGGAAAACCACCACAGCTCGTGTTTTCATCATAAAACTTGCTCACAGGCTGTATACACGGGTGGGAGTGAGGGGTCTGTACACATCCATGCCACTTAGGGAGAATAGGTTGGTGGTTAGGGTGGAGCCATTTGTGAATTCTGTGCCTCTTTAGTTTGATTCCCTCTTGAAGGTCAAGAGTATCATAGTTCCCTGTGGATCTCTTTTGCTCTCTCATACTTTGACATGTATAATTCCTTCTTGGGGAAAACTCAACTCAGTCATCTCTGGCTTCTATGCCTTTCCCCACCCTACTGGACAGCTTCTTTGATTTTTTTTTTTATTCAGATGCTTCTTTACACATCTCTTCAAGTTCAGGGACCAAGTGTATCCTGGGATGATTTCTCAGGCCTAGATTCTCTGGGCTGGTGTGTTCTAATTTTGGCATCTTTCAATGTTTATTTACCCTTTTGTTTTACTTTTACAAACATAAAAATAAGCATCATTGTATACATTGCTTCTTTCACTTGATTACATTCTCTAGAATTGGATTGCTGGGTCAGAGGGTATGAATGATTTTATGGCTTTTGAAATATCTCCAGGAGTGTTAAATGTACCTCTAGCCATTTAGGAGGCTTAGTTGGAGGACAGAATGTATGGGTAGCCTATATAAAATTGTTGAACAAATGGCTTCTTTTTCAAGAAACACACTCAAATTTATAAACCACAGAATCAAGGTGAATGGCTGAGGTAATTAGTTTCCCTGACTTTTATTCTCTGTGTGCCATTTTCTGTTGTTCTCTGTTTTATCTCAGGCAGCACACAGTTTTTACCTATGCACTCATGAAATCCTTGGCAACCCCCTTATTGTCTGTCTTCTACCAATCGCTTAATAGGAAATAATCATCTCAATAATTCAATTTGTAGAAGCTATCATTCCTGCCCTTGGTTTCTTTCCATTGCTAACTATTTCTTCTCCAAATAATCAGATATTCAAGTAACTTGTTTTTAGTTGAAGTTTGGACACTTTCTAAAACACATAACAGCCCCTACACAGACACACACACACATACACACACACACACACACACACAACACTTAGCTCTATGTGATGAGTGATAATTTGGTTGAGTGGGAGAGTACAGAAATGTGGGTCAATTTACGGAGTTGAACTTTGCTGTGTCACAGTGGGAGAGTGTAAGGGCAAAGATAAGAGGACCCTTCACCCAGGCTCAGTGCTGTCATCCAACCCACAGAACATTTGAGTACTGGGTGGAAAGAGGTGTAGCAAGTAGCAACCTGGAGCAATTCTTGGGCAGTGTCAGAATAAAGACAGGGGAACTTGCCCACTCAATCCAGGTTAGGAGTTTACTCTCCTTCACCCACATGCCCATTTACATAAAAAGAGAGAAATGGGGATAAAAGGTAAGGAGAAAGCTCACCTGCGTAAGAAAGTACACCTGTATTCCTGCTTCCCCAAAGGTTGACCCACACAGAATTGGTGTGCAGGATCAGCCATTGTATTGAACCTTCAGGGTCTTATGAATCTTTTTTAAACCAAAGATACCCATCTGGTTATTCTGGAAGAGGAAATGGATCTAGGAGAGAAGAACAAAGATTGAAGGGCTACTAAACAACAAGGCCAGAGGTCAATAGAGGAGGTTCCTCTTCACCCTGTTACACAAGTAATTTTAAAATATGAAAACAGTTCCCAATTTCCAGGAAACCCTCTGTGAAAAGGGACTTCAGCAGAAGGGCCACAATCAGGTACTGGAATTTTTGTAAGTTTGTTTATTATAGCATTAAACCAATCTACTGTCCCCTAAAGCTGGATGCTAGGAACCTTTTCTCAATAATCTCTATAACTCTACAAAGGAAGGCCAGGCCTTTGATTGTTCCTAATGAGGGTTTTAATTATAAGGTAGTTAACATTTTGTAGGGACAGCCACCATTCCAAAGTCCAACTCTGTTCATTTAGTTTATATGTTACAGTAGACAACCTATAAGAATTTTGTCTGTGGTCAATAATATAGGCTCCAAACTTTTATCTCTTAAGACAATATTTAATAAGTGCCAACCAAGTGCTGTTTTTGTGCTAAGTCTTTACTACCTACAAAAGTTTAGTTCTCATAGGAATTCAATTCAACATGACACATTTATTATCCCCAGTTTATAGATTGGGAAAGTGGAAAGGGAAGGTTCAGTAATGTGCCCAAGTCCCAAAGATGGTAAGTTGTAGATGTGGATCAAACTTAGGTTGATGGATTCCAAAATTTTCTAAATCATGATAGTGTGAAAAAGCTCAGGAAATTAAGTCAAACAAGGTAAATAGGATGCAGAAGAAGCATCACAGAAATATGTAAAATTCAGAACCAGGAATATTTTGAAGGAAGATTATCATTCTGAGTAACCCTTCAGTTGTTGTTGCACTTGTGGATGAACAGATGGATTTACTTAGAAATTGAGAAACTTCCTACTTGGCTACAATCGTTGGGTAGCAGTTTTGCAAGAAAGATGAATGGAAAGTTGAAGCAAATTCACTAATGTTGGCAATCACAGTTAACACTGAGTTTCTGTGCTAAGAGTCTTATATGCAGGATTTTAATCCTATTTATAAGGCTATGGATAGTACATGTCAAAAAATAAGCTCAGAGGTCGAATAGATTTCCTAGCGACCCTTGGCCAACAAGTGGAAGAAAGAAGTCTAACTGCAAACTAACCACCACTTTATTTTGCTTCCAGACAAAACAAAAATCAAAACTATAGTTCATCTACCTGGCTGTCAGTTGGAAGGGCTGATAGTAGTCTGCAAGCAGTATGCCTTTTTCAGAAGATTAGTGTCCTTGGAAATTGTGAGGCATCCTCACTGAGAAGCAAAGCCCAGACCTTACATATTATTTCTACAGAATACATTGACTCAAGTTAAATTCTCTCAAAACACTTTCATTTGAGGAGAGTAGTTTGTCCTCAAACTGATGAAAGTATGTTATCTGATATTCAAATAATTAATGTTCAGCCACTTAAATTAAGAAAAAAAAAAGAAAAACTGAAATCACTGAAAGAAATTGAATTTATATTTGCAGAATAGATTCCTGCAGTGTATTTATCTTTACTGAGCTCAATGTCATTATAACCAAATTATCAGAGCACGCTCATCTTTTATATAAATGGAATTTCTTAACTCGTTAATAGAATAAAAGTTACAGCCAAAAGGGAAAAATGCATAAACTGTACATTTGGTGTCCTTTAAAAGGCCAACAATATTGCCTGCTGCTGCCCACTCAATGTGCCTGTGAGTTACAAAGTATTCATAACCCAGTATATTTTTTTTAACCTGGTTGATCCTTTAGGGGAGGTTAAATTCCTTAATTGCATGATAACAGGATAATCATATCTGGGCTACTAAATGTGACATTGTCTTCCTTAAAGAGTTTCCTTGTACTGTGTATTTGGAAAGTACTTATTTCTACTTCTCAGTGAATTCTATGGGAATTGAAATTGCTTGGACAGGATAGATCTCAAATTCTTGCTTTATTGTAAAAAATAATACCATATGAAATTGATTCCACAAGTTAAGATCACTTTATATTTCTAGAGCACTTAGTATTTTATAAATCATTTGAGCCAAAAATTATCATTTTGAGACAAAGAATACAGGGAGGAAAAAATGATACATTCAAGGGAGTATAACTAATGTGTCAAACCCAGGATTTGAACCCATGATTTCTAAACAAAGTTATTACTAATATCCTTCTCATAAATGGCTTTGGGGAAATAATTTTCATACCGATCTTAAGTTATTGTTGATGGGAACCATGAACAGCAAGAACAAAACAAAAGCAAACTATGGATAGATCAAAAGCAAGATGGATGGATCAGACCTAATGCTGAGTCAATTAAGTCAGACACACAAAAAATATACAATATGAATGCATGTATGTAAAATGTAATAATAGGCAAAGCAGGAATTACACTTCTGGCAAGGTGGAATAATGAGATCAGATCTGTTATCTTCCATGAAACAGCTAATATCCAGACAAAATATATATAAAATAATGGTTTCCAGGCATCAGACAGCAAGGTATGAAGAATAGCGACTCTTGAGAGATCACAAAGGAAGTAGGTGAAGCCCAGATTCCTCCTGGAGTTTCCAGATGCAGCATTGGAAGGAGGATGTAGGCAAAGCCTGTTGTCTCCCTAGAAAAAATGGAGATCAGAGTCTGGAAGTTAAGGTAGGTGGAGTTCTCAAAACCTTAAGTATGAGGAGGGGAGACTTGGGTACAGAAAGCAACCCTAAGATTCACATATGGGCTCCTTTGAGTTCTTTGATGAGTGTCTGCATACAAGGAAAAAAAAAAAAACACCCCCAAATATCAGTGGGAACAATTGTTAGAGCTCACTTTATGGCCAAAATAGTTTCTTTTTCCATGATGCTGATGATAAAACGTCATTTACACGGCTTCTGGTAGAGAACCAGCTTGATAATTAGTTATCCCTACCAATGTAGGGCTATATGGTAGGGCTACCTAAGAAAGCTTAAAAGCAGGATCCCAAACAATTCAATTGTGTCCAGGTAACTTAATCATGTCCCAGAACAAAACTCAAGAATATTTATAGAAAACAAAACTATTCAGTATTTATAAATGTGAAATTCACAAAATATGGCATCTGATAAAAAAAAAAATTACCAGTCACGTAACAAAGTTGGAAAGTGTAATGCACAATGAGGAGAAAAATTAGTCAATTGAAACTGATTCAGAAATGACACAGATGATAGAATTACTAGAGAAAGAAATGAAAGCAATTATTATAACCATATTCCATATGCTCAAGAAGACAGAAGTAAGATTGAACATGTTAAGTAGAGACATGAAAGATATGTAGATAAAACTAATTTACAGTGAGAGAGGTCAGACTTGTATTTACTTTTAGGGATTCTTAATGGTGAAGAGCATGAGGATTTCTTTTGAGATGCTGAAAATATTTTTATATCTTGATCTGAGTGGTTTTATGTGGATGTACAAATAGGTGAAAATCCATTGAACTGATTGTGCACTTAAGATTTTTGTGTGCTCTGTAAGTTAAATCTCAAAAAATTCTCCATTATCAGCTGGGCATGGTGGCGCATGCTTGTAATCCCAGCATTTGGGAGGCTGAGACCAGAGGATCCGGGTTCGCGGCCAGCCTCAGCTACCTAGTGAGGCCCTCTGCAACTTAGTGAGACCCCATTTCAAAATAAAGAATAAAAAATAGGGCTGGGGGTGTAGCTTGGAGATAGAATGCCCCTGAGTTCAATCCCCAGTACCGCAAAACAAACAAACAAAAAACCAAAAAATTATTATCTTCTGTTTACGAGTAGATTAGCCAATATGAATATGCAGATATTTTATTCCATTTGATGGATCAAAGTGGATGCATGCCCTCTCAAAAGTCTACAATATAATCCTAATAGGAGACAGGGATTAGATATGGAATAATTAGAAATTAACTGCTACATAGAGATTTATCTACCACTTTAGTTACATTGGTACCAAGTAGCCAATGAGGAAGAGTTATATTAGATGCCCAATAAATGTTATTTGTCATTATCTCTTGACAGTTTTTGTCCATGAAGGTATAAGATAGAGCCACAAGGGATGAAAACAGTGTGATTTATTTTACACATTTAGGAGAGGCGATATGGAGGGTCCAGTTCATAGAAACGAAGGTTGATCACATCTGTTTTCCTATGAAGTCTATACATGTGGTATACAACAAATTTGGCAAGGAATCAAATTTTCCAACTATAAATCATTCAGCCACTTCCAGGAGATATATAGTATATGGGGACAAAGGGGCAAGAATGGGGCCTGGGTTATTCTCAATCTTTAAATGCAACTTCAAGCTATCAATAACAGTTTTCAATTTCTTTGCACCATCCCCTCAAAATTCCAAATGCAGACTGCTGAGTAAAGAAAGTAAGGATATCTCTAGGAGATATAACTGGAGGATTTCCCAGAGAGGGGGACATCTACTCAGGACAGGGGAGGTCCTTGTCATACATGAGGGAAAAGAATTTCAGCACACAGCAGTCAAGACACAAATTTATTTAGATAGATACACATGCAAGGGAGAATGGAGGGTATCTTAAAAGATATCTTTTGTATAAGACAGGCTTCTTTTGGGATACAGTAAGAAACATTCTAGAGAGAATAGGGCCATCTTGAGAATGAAAAGCTTTTGGGGTAAAGCAAGGAATACACATTAGAAGGACAATATGAGCCATCTCTAGGGAGATAGATGGCAACCCATTTGTCTGGAGCATTAATATTTATAGAAGGACAGTAGCTAGGGGCTGTGTTAGAGAAGGATTCAAGGTACACAGTTTTGTACCAATTTTTCTAGCATGCATTTCATTGCCCTCATGCAGGCAGGAGCATGGGTCAAGGGTGTGGGCCAAGGACAGGGTCCAGGTTGCTCTTGAGTTGCTTGCTTTGTATTTCAAAGGTTCATGGGCATTTCCTGCAGTCTAATGGTTCCTTGGGACTTACTTCATTTGAGAGTCAGTATAACTTTCTTTTTCTGTATCCTCAAATTCCTATCTCAATCATGATTAAGATTTTTTAACTTGCTTAGTTAGGATAAGAAAAAAAATAAAAATAGTTAAAATAGAGACAAACTGGAAAGGAAAGGAAAACTGATTTTAAAATCTAGAAACTTCATAATACTTATCTTCATCCTACAGGACCTGCTTCTCTCTTAAGCAAAAGTCCTCAGTAGACCACACCCTTAATTATAATGGCCTCTCTCTTCACCTGAGATTCTTGAGATCCATAATGAAGGTCAAGCTCAGGCAACACCCAGCCACCACTCATTGATGTTGGGAACCTGAGGATTCTCAGGAAGTCCAGACCTCCACCCCTGCTATGTGCCTCTGCCCACCCCTTCATGGGGTCCCCTAAAAAATAAGAACTGTAAGAACTTCAAAGTGCTTTCTCCCTCCTGAGATGGTCATATTCTCCCTTGAACATGTACCCTGACTTTCTTAAATAAATCTCCGTCTTTGTCTCTGACTGGCACATACTGAAATTCTTTTCTGCAATGGAAGATAAGTACTCTGCCGATACTGAGTTCCTGAAGTGAGGAATCAACCCATCACTCCCTGACATTTTTGTCACCCACTGTGGGACTTTCAGAGACCTTGGTAAGTCTACTGAAATGTTTTTGTTTTTTTCTCCTTGTCTTTAAATGTTTTATTTATGTGCATGTGCAAAACTTCTTTTCTTCACTATCATGGACCAAAAGATCATAAACTTGGTCTGCCCTATTTGCCATGGCTCTCCATTCATGGGTGGTAGGGGGAATTCCTCATGCCATGTAGATTCAAATGCCAATAGGGTGGCAGATGACACTGTCCTTAGAGATCTGATGAGAATCTTTGAACTCAAAAACTGTGCAGGAACTTAATAGTCTCTCTTTTTTCTGCTTCTTCTCCCTTTTTTTGATGCAGTACTTCATATAGGCTTCTTAGTTGTGTGTTGGTGTTTTACTGTGTAAACTGTGCTTAGAATTTAAGAAACATCTTCCCAGACCCCTTTAGAGACAGAGGAAAAAAATTGCTTTTAAAATCAATCACTAGCTATGGAATTTATGGAAAGATATTTCTCTCTCTCTTTTTCCAGTTAAGCCCACTTTCCCTTAGAAAATGAGTGCTTGTTCATCAAAAGTGCTGAAGAAGATAGGGCCCACCCTTTAGGCTAACATACCCCACTCCTGGATCAGAAGAAACCTAAATTGCTTGTCCAGAAAAACGCACATAAAGGATTGGTTTCCCGGTATTTTGAGCATCCTTACATTCTGTCAGCTGTGGGGTTTTTCTGAGACATATATTTAAGGGAACCAACCTTGATGTGATAGTCAAGGGAGGTACTTTCACAAGCACATTTAGACCTGATACATCTTAGAGGCAAAACTTTTTGCCCTCTTTTGTAAATATGATGTGAAGCATCTCGTATTTAAGGCTATAGCTTGACCAGTTGACCAGTCAGTTTGACCGGTGCAGTTAATGTCAACTAGGGGGCATTCTCAGAACTTTGCCTTAACTAAAATACATTGATTTACTTGTTTATTTTCCTATTACTTGTACTCAATATTTAGAAAACAACTTCAATCTTGTCATGTTAGGTAGATACAGCCTCCTTATTTGACTTTTTGTCTTAAATGAGATAAATATCTAATGATACCCTTTTAAAATGGCTCCACCTTTGTGGAGCAGCAGTTGCTATACTAAGTCCTTGTTTTGGAGCAGCAATTGCTGTACTTAAAGATGACTTTTGTTATCTACCTAACTTTGTTTTATCTAGGAATGTCCTGGGACCCCCTTAAGACTCTCCACTGAGGTTTTATATCATTGTTATACTAAAATTGTAAATTTAGTGCACCTAAATTACTTAGGATTTCAGGGATACATATTTTCTTTTCATAAGAAGCTTTCATCTGAGGACCCTGAGATGCTTCAGAGGATCTAGTACAGGCTAATAGAACATCCTGAGAACTGTGTATTGGGGCCAAGGATGCTTGAATCACCAATAATTTGTAGATTGAATGAGCAGATATTGTATATTCTGCAACTCCATGGTAGGAACACCTAGCCAGAGGTAGATTGTCAGCATAGGACAGGTCAAAAGTCTGATCCTGGTAGATACTTCTTTTTTTCTTTTCAGAGCAACATAAGAAACCCCCTTAAATCACACAAAATTATAAGATCAAGGGTAATTCAATATCTATCCCAGAGAATTTATCCCTTGGGTACATATTAAATAAGTAAAAAGCAAAGGACTTGACCCTAATGTAAATTAGAGAATGGACTCTTGTTCTATAAACGGGAAGAAAAATGAGCAGAAATCTGAATATTTGCCCCCCCATCCCTGGGGAATATATTGTGATGTTTGATGCAAGTCTGCCTTATGGTGACAAGTTGCCATCTAAACTGTTTTGTTTCAGTGTCAGTCATGATTGGTAGATCCTGCCCCAGACATCTTCTGCTATATGGGCTTCCATGTTTATGCCCTCTATTCTATAATCTGTTACTCATTGTGCTACATGACAACATTTGTGATAGGTTATATTTTTATTTTGGGGACTCTAAATCTGGCTCTTTATTTAGTAAATATTTACAACTCTCTTGTCCTATCTGTGAGGTACAATACCTAGTGAATGAAAGGTATATTTGTGTGTTGTCTATTTTTTATACGTTTGTATACATGAGTGTGTTGTCAGTCTATTGCCTACATGGTACCAAAATTGGCTTATAGAGACAAAAGAGCACTCATACATTAAAAAATAGCAATGTGAAAATGGATTCAAATATTATGTGACCTAAGTCTTTAACAAATAAGTTAATTTAAACTTGGTAAAATAAAAGTAAGAGATGTTGTAAATAATTTACTGATTTTTTTCCAGGTTAGCCAATTAGGATTGTATATTGTCTATTCTTATTTGATGTTAAAAATGGTATGTTTATTTGATTTTAGGATTTTTATTTGTCAATAAATAATAATTTAAAGTGCTAACTATGGCTATTAAAATTGGTAAATTAGGTAAATATTAATGGCATAAACTTTTATAAATTAAACATCAATTGCTAAATATAAAAATTCTTGGCTTCTTAACTTCAGCAAAAGACAATATATTTGATTATATTAAATGTGTTTTCATATATGTAAGGAGCAGTTTAGGATTGTATTCTTTTGGGTGTTAACTAAACACAAGTTACTAAGAGTTAAAATTCTAATATGTGATTCTATATGTATGGAAGGCTAAAGGATTTTAGGCTGTGTTTTGATGAACAACTATTAAAACATAAAGTATTTTATCTTACATAATTAAGTAATTTATCTAAATCAAAGGGTTTTTATAAGTATTGTATTAAGTGCAAGTTAAAAAATTAAGACCAAGCCGGGTGTGGTGGCGCACGCTTGTAATCCCAGCATTTGGGAGGCTGAGACCGGAGGATCAGGGTTTGAGACCAGCCTCAGCTACCTAGTGAGGCACTCCGCAACTTAGTGAGACCCTGTTTCAAAAAATAAAGAATAAAAAATAGGGCTGGGGCTATAGCTCAGAGGTAGAATGCCCTGAGTTCAATCCCCAGTACCACACACACACACACAAAAATTAAGACCAAAGGAAACTCAATAATGAATAGGACATATTTATGTATGAGAAGGTATTGTAATAAGAAAGTTAAAAGAGGTAAATGTTTTTAGGTGAGAAAGAATTTTGCATGGCAAGATTTTGTTCTAAATAACTGAGTTATTCCATAGGGAAAAAGAGAAATGAGAGCAAAAATTGGAAGCGTAAGCAAATCAGAGAGGGTTTGAGGAATTTGCAAAGGATTTTTAAAGGATAAGAATTATGAAAAAAAAAAAAAAACTTTGTATGTGTAATAAGGTTGGTTAGAATTAAAAGAAATTATTTAAAGGGTTTTCTAAAAGTCACCTTTAATGCATTGCCTCTATATTTGAAACAATTATATTTTCTCAAGATATTAATCTGCTCTTGGTAAAATTTTATAATAACTAGCCCAGAGAGCAATTTTTTCATTTTATTAAGATAATTTTCTATTTTCCTTATATTTAAAATAGTATGGTTTTTTGCTCTTTTACAAAACATTTTAAACATTTACTAAGAACTAGTTTAAAGATTGTATTTTATCAAGATAATCTCTTGTGTTTACTGTATTTGATTACCTAGCAAACTGCATCTCAGCAGAATCAGGGTCTAAGTGTCTATATTTTAAGGCCTATTATACAATTACTTTGTAACTCAGGCTGAATGAACAACTATTACTTCGGGTTGCTATAGTATATGATACTATACATATGTGTGATCATAGATGTATGTACATCTGAGAACTGAATATTCTATGTATCTAAGGTTTTTCTAAATGTTTCATAAAAGCTTATAAAGTTAGATATATGGGTTTTACATATATATAAAAGTTAACCAATAAATGACCTCATTATGCAATGTGCACTGTATGTGCACCTTAATAATATAAAATGGTTAATAAATTTATTGAAACTTCTGCCATCTATATATTTAATAGCATTAAAAAATTCCCATCATTTAAGACTTGGTTGACATCTATTTTCTTTTACTGAATAAATGTATTATTATTATATAAAAGAGATAGAATTGTCCATCAGATAATAAGTCTATTTCTGGTCAGTAATACTGTTCTCTAAACTTATAAAAGGTCTAGAGCTATTCTTTGATTTTTGTCAATGCTGTTAACCTACATAGACTGGTAATTATAGTTATCTTGTTGAGCCATGAATTCTAAATTTTACTCCAATACTCAAGGTTAAGTTAATATATATGTTATCTTCTGTGTAACTATAATGTTAATTATCATTGGCTCCTTTGTAAGTTAAATATATTTGTGTTTCCTAAGTATATTATAAAATGCAAAGCTTATGATAACAGTTTACCAAGTTGGTGTCCTCTAAACAAAAACTATTAATAGTTCCTAAATTGTATTATGACCATCTTTAAGCAAAGATAGAGGTGCTCTAACACTTGGCATTTCAAATCATGCCACTCTGATTAAAAATTGAGTAATAATAATAATTATATATAGTTATTATATATGACAATTATATATAATAATATATTTTCATATATAAAGTCAAATTTAAATGGAAATTTTTTTATATTATCAAATATTATCAGAACTATTATACAGACTGGATTTGTTTTGTCCCTTATAGTTTTGCATTATATTCTCCTTGTATATCTTTCTTTGTAATTGTTGTCTGTTAACATTACAGATGTACAACTTCTAATAGGATAACCTAAACAACTTTGATAGCCATTACCTGGAAAACAGATAGGCTATATAATATTGACCCCTATTCATTAAAAAGGACTGGTAGAACTTACCTTCAGGGTATTCAACAAATGAGACTTGGAGAACAACCAGGAAATAAAAGAGCTAAGGAAAAAACAGCCAATATTTTGGCCCTTACCCTCCAAGGTCAAACGGAACCCAGGGAATGAATGAAGGAACTCTTAAGGGCTCTGGTAAGTCACCCAACCTCCCAATCAGGGAGATTGTGAAGACCCCAGAAACTAAGAGCCACCAATGCATATTCTGTGAAAAGGAGGGTCATTGGAGAGGGGAATGTCCCCAGTGCCTCAAGGGAAGCGATATGGTTCAGCAAGACCATAACCCATCCCTGTAGGTGGCACAAAACTGATAGAAGAAAAACTTCAAAGTCCTTAGGAGTAACCCTGAGGAGCCTTGACTGACCTTAGCAGCAAAATTATTATAAAAAGTTATGTTCCCCAACTTTGGGCTAACTACTTGGTCTTAAACACCCAGGAGGAAAGTATAACCAAAAGCAAGTATGCTATTCTGGGGTGAAAGAAGAGTCATATTCATGTAGCCATTTACAAGACCACCCATATAATTTAACTAGCTATCTTCTGACTTTGTCTATACCTTATATTCTATAGTATTATTTATAATGATACTTCTGCTTTTAGGCTCAAAGAAGAAATATATGATATGAGGTTTTGCAGGTCCAGGACTACTGGACACCATAAAAATAAAAAATTTCTATTCCTATAAGGGACTGGAAAGTATATGAGTTCTGTTCAAAATTAAAAACTAAAACTTGCTTAAGTTCCCCTATATACTATAAACTAGGAATCTTGCTTTTTTCTACTCTTGTGAAACATTTTGCTTTTGATTATGAGAATTCCTCTGCTAAACCAGGAACTTTAAAGATAGTTAAAGATTTAATGGTGTCTCCCATAAAGTGAGAAAAAGGATACAATAACCTTAAACCTAAGGAAAAGATGCCTGGTTTATAGATAGCTCTGCCAAATATGTAAAAACAGAAGATAGATAGCAATGGCATATAATCTTTATATGTATTCTATGTTTTAGGTTTTGTGCTTTGAGGACTTTCCGCAATGTCATATAATAGGTTGGTTATCTGACTTCCAGTTTGAAATGCTAATCAGTGGATGGTCCCGGGTAAAGATATATCTAGGTTATTGTACAATGCACAAAAAATGTCAATTTTTTGTATAGATGCCTATTGCAATTACAATACCATCAGAAAGCAGATGAATGGCTTTGTTGACCAAATAACCAGGATTATGAAGGTCAACTTGGCAGCTCTGATGGTAGGATGGCACAATGGGCACAACAGAAAACTTCAGACACATTGGAAATAACCACCTACTGATCTTCGTGTTCCTGGGGCTGTGTCCTTCAGTAATGTTAGCTTCTGACCTGACTGTAAAGAACCCAAGTCAAGAACTGAGGCCAGTTTCTCTCTGTCTCCTTCCAATCCCTAGCTAGGCAGGGCCTTCATCCCTTGTCAGCATTGAAGAAACTATAGAAGACGGACTTTCACCCTTCATCAACCGTTAAGATTAAGGGATCCAAGTTTCAGAGGGGGAATTAGGTAGGATAGGATAAAATAGGTAAAAAGGAGACAAACTGGGAAGGAAAGGAAAAGTATAGTTTTAAAATCTAGAAAAATTATAATCCTTATCTTTGCCTTACAGGGCCTGCTTCTTTCTTAAGCAAAAGTCCTCAGTAGGCCTATACCCTTAATCATAATAGCGCATCTCCCCACCTGAGATTACTGAGATTCATAAGAAAGGTCAAGTTTAGGCACCACCCACTCACCACCCATTGATGTAGGGAACCTGAGGATTCTGAGGAAGTCCAGACCTCTACCCCTGCTGTGTGCCTGTATCTACCCCTTCACAGGATCTCCTATGAAATAAGAATTGTAAGGACCCCAAGGACCCAAAAGTGCTCTCTCCCTCTTGAGATGGCCCGTATTCTCCCTTGAACATGTATCTATGTATCCTCTACTTTCCTAAATAAATGTGTCTTCATCTCTGACTGGCATGCACTGAAATTCTTTGTCATGGAAGCCAAGGACGTTGCCAATACTGAGTTCCTGAGGTGAGGAATCAACCTGTCACCCCCTAATATTACCATATTGTGTCCATCAAATTTTCTTGTGTCCATCAAATTTTCCAGCCCTAGTTTTTAGTCTTTATTTTGAAACAGGGTCTCACTAAGTTGTGGCCTTACTAGGTAGTTGAGGCTGGCTGTGAACCCTGATCCTCTGGTCTCAGCCTCCCAAGTACTGAGATTATAAGCATGCAACACCACACCTGGCATGTCAAAGGTTTTTATTGGGGGCTGATCAAATAGGCAACCTCTGCCTTAGCATCTACCCCAAATCCAGACTTTCAGAAAAAAAAACAGGCTTCCCCTGTAGATTACACTGTTTATATAAACAATGTAGGCTCAGTAAGCTTTCTGTATTAGTTAGGGACCTATTTTTTGATTATCAAGCCCTAGATACCAGTAAAGGACCAACCTTGTAAACAGACCCTAAAGATGATAGCCTCAAGCCTCCATATTAGCTCTTTTCTGTATATTCTATCCCTTTTGCCATTATCTGGGTTTTTTTTTTTTTTTGCGGTAATAGGGATTGAACTCAGGGGCATTCTACCTCCGAGTTATACCCCCAGCCCTATTTTTCTTTATTTTGAAACCGGGTCTCACTAAGTTGTGGAGTGCCTCACTAGGTAGCTGAGGCTGGCCACAAACCCAGATCCTCCGGTCTCAGCCTCCTGAATGCTGGGATTGCAAGTGTGCGCCACCACGCCCGGCTTATCTGGGGCATTTTTATAGCAAAATTATTAGGATCACATGGTCCAGGAACCAACCTAGAGTATTCACTTGTGTCATGCCCTTTGGAGTCCCAGATTTGGTCATTTAAAACAGATTTCGTTAACCATAAAGGTCTGTCTTGGAAAGCCTGTCCTCATTTTGTAGCTTTGGGTAGGAACCACAAGTTATGAATGCCACTAGTCTTGTCCCACCAGAGAATAAGCTCTTTTCCATGAACAGCTCTATGTAGCCCATAGAGGCCATCCAGTATCCACAGTGCTCTTAAAGTTCGTGGACACACTGAGGGATGTGCTGCTTACCTATAACAGTCCCAGAGTCTGAGTTTCCTTGATTGAGCAGAGAGAACTCGGAGTTGAGTTTGACAACATTAGTGCCAAAGCTGGAATAGCCCACAGTGGACAGTATCAGGCTGTCCGTGAGAGTGAGGGCCAGACAATTAGGATCTTGAATTTAGGGTTCCAAAAATGCCAGTGGCTTTTCTTATACAGCAGCAAATTCAAGGCACTGCAGAGCCAGACATCTGCATTCAAAAACCAAGTGATAATGGAATTCCTAAGACCTTTTCATCTGATCTGCGAATTCAAAATTGACCCTCTATAATGTGCACATTAGGCTGGAAAATCATCAGCCGTTAAGGATTAGGCATTTGATTTCAACAGAGCTCATTAGCAAACTTAAAAATTGCTTTTCAAAACTTCAGAAATACATTTCCATCCAGAGACTGCCTCCATTTTCAAGTTTTCTTTTTTTCAGAGCCCCCAGTAGGCAAAAACCATAGAAAAATCATCAGCTATGGAAATTTGCTGTTTCCAATACTCCAAGTGTTAAATTTCAATTCACCCACCCGTGCATGACAAAAAGTAAAAGAACTATATACTATTTCTTCTTTGCAGCTTTCCTTTCTGTAGCATCTATGAAGTTATACCTTTTAAATCAATTTTTATTACATGTAGATGTAATAGTCACAAAAAATAAAGCCATTTAAAAAATCCTTTTTTTTTTTTTCATGACAAGCTTTGTTCCAAACCTTAGCAGTAACTTCACCCTTTACACAGTGTTAAAAATTTGGGATGCAAGGAGGTGCTTTAGTTGAGTCTGCTGGGGAGAGGGGCTTGAGTGGTTCCCCTTTTGCTTGGGAAGAGAGCAAATAACTGATTAATTTTTACTGTCTTTGACTTTTTCAAAGCTCACCTTTGAAAAATTGGGCTCCTTCCCTTTCCACCTAGAGATGAGCACAAAAAGCAAAAGCATTACCTGAGCTCTTTTTTTTCTCTTTATTTTAGCTAACATGGCCCAGAGTAGCCAGTGGGTTCAATGAACCAACTCCTCAGGGATTGATTCCGTCATTTTCAAGTTCCATAGGTATCTTTTACCTCTTATAACACACAGAAACTCAGCTGCTGGTTTTCTTTTTGTGGGACTGTTCTGGCACAGCCACTGTAGTTTTAGGGATCCTTAACGTTGCACACATTCTGTTCCCACAGCCACTGTAGTTTTAGGGATCCTTAACGTTGCATACATTTGTATAAAGAACTTGTGGAATTAAGCATGTAGTTGCACTCATGGCTACTGTTCATTATAATGAAAGGATATATGACAGAATTATCAAGGGAGAGACAGGTAGATCCTGTAGGAATACCTACAAAAACTTCTTTATACTCTTCCCCTCCCATGAGGAGACACATCAATGTATGTGTGTGTGTGTGTGTGTGTGTGTGTGTGTGTGTGTGTGTGTGTGTATGTGTGTGGGTGTTTGTGCATGTAGTGAAAACTGTAGAAATAGCTGAGTGAAGTGGCACATGCCTGTAATCCCAGGATTTGGGAGGCTGAGACAGGAGGATTGCAGGTTTGAAGCCAGCTTCAGAAATTTAGTGACATCCTGTTTCAAGGGCTGGGGGGTTAGATCCAAGATAGAATGCCCCTGGGTTCAATACCCAGTACCAAATGA
>PVLC010018473.1:7669-32095 GCA_004027655.1 Graphiurus murinus | reverse complement strand
TCTCTCTCTCTCTCTCTCTCTCTCTCTCTCTCTCTCTCTCTCTCTCTCTCTCTCTCTCTCTCTCTGCCTTACAGCCCTAAACCAAGAGAAAGAGACTGAACTGGTGAACTCCTGAAGGACACCCTGCACCGTGTGAGAGCTGGCCTTGGCATCCTTGTCTCCTGTCCACCCTTCTGTTTCAGTCGCTGCCTGGCAAACCCCACCGACCGGTGAGGTGACCACGAAGTGAATCCAGATTTGTCTCCAGGAGGAAAGCCGAACTCTTCAGACAAGAGCCATGAGCCTCAGACAAAGCGCACAGGGTTAACGGGACACAGAGCCAGCAGAGGGCCCAGAGCCAGGAGGACACCCACCGAGACAGGCAGAGAAACAGTTAATCACTCAAGGTGACAAATTAAGCCAGCGCCTCCTCCTCTCCTCGGGGGCTCCAGTTTGGCTGATGGCGAAGTCAAAACAGAACTGTCGGAAACTGGGAAGGTGCTGTCACTTCTACTGTATTTTTCCACCCGTATTTTTATTTTATTATTACTATTAATTTGGAAATGTTCATGAAGAGCTGGAAAATGCAGAACGCAGAAGTCCTGGGGTCGGAGGGAAAAGAACCATGTCTGTGTCGGGATCCCCAAGGAATTCACATCAACAGCTCCGCCCTGGCCTTCAGCTGCCCGGGCTGACTCCCCGGCCTCCCCTGGGAGCATCCTCACCCCTCTGGCTTGCCTGGGTCTTCTGGGACAGTATGCCCATCCACCAGTCACCCAGTCTCCTCATGGCGGAGCCCAGCAGCTGCTTAACAGGGAGCAGAATGACCTAGAACTTTAGGCACCAGAGGATAAATACTGTGCACTTACCCCAACTGAGATGCTGGCATAGACCCCGCTGTCTCAGTGCCTAATCTTTGAACAACTAGCCCGTGAAATCCACTAAAAGGAAGTGGTAGACTCAGGATGTTTAAAATGGTTGTGACTCGCATTTCCAGGAGGGTACAGGAAATTAACGCAGATTGTGAGAGGCATCCCATGAAGTGGACCTGCTCTTGGAATCCTAGAACGCTTGAGCTTCTTGGTCTAACCTAGGCCTAAGTTTCTAACTGAGCACTTACTTTGTAAATTGTAGGGTGCATTCTCATTATGATTTCACCTTTAAATAGCACTTTGTGAGTCTGGATTGGTGGCCCACCCCTGGGATCCCAGTGCTTGGGAGGCTGTGACAGGAAGATCACAAGTTCCAGGCCAGCAACACTTAGCAATACCTGGTTTCAAATTAAAAAATAACTCAGGTGTGTGGATCTCTAATGCCAGTATTTGGGGAGGTCGATGCAGGAGGATTACAGGTTCAAAGCCAGCCTCAGCAACTTAGTGAGGCCCCAGCAACTTAGCCAGACCCTGTTTCAAAATAAAATTTAAAAATAGGATCAGGGTTGTAGCTCAGAGGTAGAATATCCCCAGGTCCTATCTCCAGTACCACACACAAAAAACAATTAAATTAAAAAATAGAGCTGAAAATATAGCTCAGAAGTAAAAAAAAAAAAAAAAAAAAAAAAAATGCCCCTATGTTCAATCCCCAGTACCACAAGAAATAAATGAATAGCACTTTGTGCACAAGGCCCTGAGTTTGATCCCCAGCACCACAAAGTAAATAAATTAATAATACTTTGTGCATCTGAGGGAACAGGCATCCCTCAGTAGCCAAAAGATATTGGTTCCAGGACCCCTAGAAGAAAGAAATAGGTGAACACCCAAGTCCCTTGTATAAAAGGGCAGGGTACTTGCATGTAACCAAAGCAATCTTCCTCCCTCTACACTTTGAACCATCTTTAGTTTATAATACGTATACCATGTAAATGCTATATAAATAGTTGTTGTCCTGTACTGTTTAGGGAATAACAGCAAGAAAAAGGTCTGTCCTTACCAACTTACTTTCTTTTTCACTTGTTCAGTACAGACACAGTTGTTTTCTGAAAACTTTTCCATCCAAGTTTCATTGAATCATCAGATGAAGAACCCATATATAGAGAGCCGACTGCGACGCCTCATGGTGGATTAACATGTGGATCATTTTAGCTCCTTGAAGTATGGTTGACTACTTGACTTTAATATTAAAGTCGTAGCCCAGCATGGTGGCTAGTAATCCCAGTACTAGGGAGGCTGAGACCGACCGGAGGATCTGGGTTCTCGGCCAGCCTCAACTACTTAGTGAGGCCCTCTGCAACTTAGTGAGACCCTGTTTCAAAATAAAGAATAAAAAAATAGAACTGAGGGTATAGCTCGGAGGTAGAATGCCCCTGGATTCAATCCCCAGTACCGAAAAAAAAAAAATTAAAGTTGTTTCTCTACACATGTGGGCAATTCCGCTGGGCATTTCTACTCTGACTTACAGCTTCATATCCTCCATTCTCAAGAAGGCAAAATGGTTTTCCTGGGTGGATTTTAGACCAGAGAAAAACAGGTAGGACCCAGTGCCCACCTATGCCAGTGCACACGCATGTCCTAGCAGGCACCACTCTTGCTTCTGAGGTCCCCTAAGTGTCTCTGGACCTTATCATTGCTGAACAGCTCCATGTAAGTGGCTCAGCAGGCAGGCATGTCCTTATCACATGGGGCCAAAACTACCACGCTGGGGTCTTGGGTTCCTAATGAAGGAGGGGAGCAGGGCATGTCTAGTGAGTTGCCCACTGAAGACCTTACCCACCCTGTCGCAGCCCCTGACCTATCTCATGGAATAACTCAGAGACACAATTGCCCTATTGTTCTCCGATTTGGGGACCGAGGGAAGGGGGGACAGACACATACAAAACTTCCCTCAAAAAGATTAGTCGATTATTTAGCCAACAGTTATGGCTATAAGCCAATCTGCTCTCAAATCCGCCCCAGCACCAAGTCACCTCAGCCTCTTAAAGCCCCAAACACAAGCCTGTGTGTTCTCCTGCATTTTGCTATGCTGTTCTCCAGGCTGCTGAGCCCGTGGTTAATGCTGCCCTTACCCACAAGGAAGGCTAATAAGCAGGGAGGGAAACAGTAAATAATCGTGTGTCTCAGATTTGGGTCCCCAATCTCCCGTAAGTTTGCAAGAGGCAGATGTCCAGGGCAGACATGGCTGGGAACGAATCACCCAGCACTGTATGGGCAAAGGGTTTGTTAGAACGAACCGTAGATTGTGACTGGTGGTTAGTGTTAATTGTAAAACTCTGCAACAAATGCCACGCTTCCTGACCTTTTCAGTTTAATAGTAATACTTTGACCTCCCTCTTCTACTAACTCTGCTGGCCATTCTAAGATTCCCACCCCCATCGTTAGTTAGGGAAAAAGAAATTAAATTCAGTTGCAGGGCTTGACATCCATGTACTGACGCCCGCCTGCATATATCAAACGTCAGCTCAGTGAAAAGTCTCAGATGAGACTACCCTTTACGTATTGATTAACTATGGCTGCTGATGGTAGGTACACAAAGAAAATAGTTGACAGATACAAAGGTTTTTGAATATTTACATAATATCAAAGCAATCGATTGACTGGCCAAACATAAGTCAGTGATAAAATTAAATGAGACATTAAGAAAAGAATTTATCAATTGAGTCAAAAAAACTGAATGTCTCACTCAAGAGTCGGACACATGTGTAAATGAATACAGAGGTGCGTAGGACCATAAATCACTACCTACAGGTCAGGGAACTCTTCGATCATTCCTTAAATACTCAAACAACCGTTGAATCCCTACTATGTTCCCAACGCAGGTCAAAATCAGATGTTTGGTAGGTTTCTTTTAGAAAGCCATATGCAGAGATGTGTTCTTTCTAAAGAAATCCAAGTTGCTTAGAAAACGCGGGCACAGAAAAAAAAAATCCTCAATGCTGAGCAAATAAAGGACAATTTTCTAGGCGATGACAAGTTGGGGGCACTTTCAAGCATCTACTGTTCATTATTGAGAAGACCTGGATGTGTGAAGTGTTGTTGTATATGTTTATGAACTACATCTGTGAAGTAGTCAATAGAACCCAGGTCCTACGAATTTGTCGCAAGCCTGCACAGCATCCAGCCTGATTTCTCCCACAGTCTGCAATCAAAAGGGTCTCTGTTGAAAGACCAAGAGCCTAAGTCCAAGTCACCAAGTTGTAATGACTCGATATTCTCAAGAATGACTATTTTACACTCCTATAGACCCCTGAACAGAACAAGCCACCAACCACCACACACACACACACACACACACACACACACACACACACACACACACACAGAGTCTGTTTCTCACCTGGGGAATCCAAGGTTTTGGTTAGACCCTGAAAGACTTTCTTTGTAACAACTGAAAGGTATACAAAAATCCCTAATGATTTAGTTTCTTTACTCACACAGCAAAGGTTAATAAGCAGGTCCTTTGAAAAGCACAAAAATCCTGCAGCTAAAAGCACTCTGTAAAGATAAGAGAATTTCATCTCATGGAATGTATATATCGAAGCCCTCTCCAGTATTGTTCACGGTTGAAAGGACAGATGCAAATAAATACACAGCTGCCTAGAACAATTTTTTTCCTAAGCAAATCTCTGAAGTAAGCATGTGACATTCGGTCGGACGGTCACGAGCAAACACATTCAGATAGGAGCAAGCCTTTTAAATTCTGCAAAACTGGGGTCACTTCCTTCAGTTCTCTTGCTAGATTATACTTCCAGATTTAATCTTTCTAGATTATATTTTCTATTGGGATCTAGGAGAAGATGTAGGAGGAGCACAGCAAAGAATAGCAAAGCTCTGATGGAGAGCCCCAGACCCTGGGGTACCCCATTTTCATCTTTAGATGCCAGCCTATGGGGACCCAGCTCATCAGCATATATACATGGTGAACTTTCTAGATAAGGGTACTGGCTACCGACATGCTATAGGAAAACAGATCCATAGCTATTGCCCGTAGCTTGCTTGCTTAACTGTCTTGCCCTTTTGCAACCAGGCAAGGCACATTATATGCACCAACAGTTCCCTTGTGTGCTCACGGGGAATCAAGCAGACTGAAGCCAGAGGAGAATTAGTAAAGAGGGGAAAGCAGAAGACAGAGGTCCAGACAAGACCAAGATGACTTGTAGCAATCTCTACCCATCCATTGCTGATTACCCCCTAAATCAAACAAGCCCACCTATCCCTCCCCTGCCACCCTGATTCCTACCCATGAATACCACTCCTTTGCAGAGATCCGCCTGCCTCTCCCAGGGCAGGCACAGGGACCAGACGGTGCCGGGAGATGGCATGTAACCTTCATTGCCAGTGCCAAGGCAAAAAAAAGAAGAAGAAGAAAAAAAAAGGATCGGGAGGGAATCTCTGTCAAAGCTGGGGGATGTCAGATTCCACTGACAGACAGCCTCTGAGGCCAGTATCTACTCACCAGTATCTGGCACGGGGCTGGACCCAGACAGGTAATGATCCACGATCCACGTCAAGCAAATCCGAGGGTCTCTATCCTGCCATCCTTTCCTCTGTCCCTCGTCTGTCAAATGTGGCTTGGCTGACCAAGGACTCGATCCTTTTTTTATTATTATTATTATTATTTTTTTAACTCAGCAAGGTTGCAGAAGGGAGAGAGGGGTCTAAGTCTAATCCTCCCACCGTCCCTCTGTCTCCAAGCAGCTTTTGAGGTTGAAAAGTGCCAGGCAGAGGACTGCAGAGTGCTTGCTCCAGACACTGAATGCGTGCACGGAATACCTCGATCTGATCTTATAAAGTGCTTTGTTTATCACCTGTGTGCCCTTATTTCATAAGGGAACTGAGAAAGAGAGAGAGAGAGAGAGAGCAAGGAGGAATGATGAAGATGACTAGTAGTGATCCAAAGACACCTTTTCTTAAGCCTCATTCATAGCAGCAAATAAGGCCAAACAACCTAGCAATTGTTCTCTCAAATGTCACCTTTCTGTATGGGTCACTGTGTGCATAAGACTGGGCTCTCTCGATTTTTGCTTCCCTCCCTCTTCATCCCGGTGCGCCCCCTCCCCCTCCCCATAAAAAAATGACTGTATTATCCTCCAAATATCTCAGAGAAATTGACCCGACAAGGGAAGCTTTTCTTCTCCTCCCCGCCCCCCTCTGGGTTTTTTTTTTTTTTTTTTTTTTTTTTTTTTTTTTTTTTTTTTTTTTTTTTTTTTTTTTTTCCTTTCTTTCTTTCTTTCTTCTTCACGCAGCCCCGAACAATTTGGCTCTGTTCCTCGAGCATTCCTGTGGCCCATTCTCTCTCGGCCCCCTGTGCAGGACCGTGGACCAGGAGAACACAGGTTCACTTTCAGACCCGGGATGGCGCTTGCGGGGTGGGGGTGGGGCGCAGAAAAGTGAACCGCATGTACCTGGGATTGTTGCGCCACCAACTTAATACCTGGCCAGGAAGACAAAGACTCTTTAGAAAAGTCCCTGGGCATCGGGTGACCCCCCTCTCCCTCCCCCTCGCCCCACAAGCTCCCGGAGTTCAAAAGATAACAGGAGCTGAAATAAAGCCCTCACGTAATTAAAGTTTTCCAAGTCATTTCAGAAGATATTACACTCGATGACAGAGAACTCACTTTTAAGCCTTTTTTGATGAGCGACCTCTGCTAATAACGTGGAGAGGTACTTTTTTCTGAGAGCGCAGGCGCAGGCCCGCAGACTGGCGCATCCATCCCTGGATAAAATCATGGCTAATCTCCCCGTCTTACCTCTTTTCGCTTAAGCAGAGGTGCAGCCATAGCTTGGAAAGTCCCCGATTTGGGGGGGGAACCTACAAAATGAGGAAGCCCTCTCCACAAGAATTCTGTTTTGTTCTTAACAAAGGGTAAGTGGGCATTTACCTTTTTTCATTTGGCTTTTTTTTTTTTTTTTCCCTCGTTTGGGGTCTAGAATTGGTGCTTGCCCGTTTTAAATCTTGGGAGTAATTCTGATGGTAAAAACAAGGGGATTACTAGACTCTCCAGGATTGGAAGGTGTTGGAGGACCTCTTCCACGTGTGGCAGGTGCCATGCTGGTTACAGTCAGACCTCAAAAGCAAACTTGTAGACAATACCTCACATTCCTTCACCCCACGGACCTTAACCAGAGTTCTTCATTAAGAGTAGAATTTTTAATCCCAGCATTTGGGAGGCTGAGACCGGAGGATCCGGGTTCACGGCCAGCCTCAGCTACCTAGTGAGGCACTGCACAACTTAGTGAGACCCTGTTTCAAAATAAAGAATAAAAAATAGGGCTGGGGGTGTAGCTCGGAGGTAGAATGCCCCTGAGTTCAATCCCCAGTACGGCAAAAAAAAAAAAAGAGTATAATTTTTAAGCTGTGTGCATCAGCATATGCCAGTAATCCCAGTGCTTGGGAGACTAAAACAGGAGGATGGCAGGTTCCATGCCAGTGCAAGGCAACTTAGCGAGGCCCTGTTTCATAATAAAAAGTAAAATCAGGCTAGGGTTGTAGCTCAGAGGTAGAACACAACTGGGTTCAATCCCTAGTACCCGAAAACTGGAAAGCAAGCTCACAGAGTCAGGTCTGCAAGGCGCCGGAGAAGCAAGAACAGGACGGATGCATATACCCATTACCACCCCGCAGAACTTTGCCATTCCATAAATAAAAAACAAATGTTCACTTAGGAAACCGCTCTGAATCACTGTTTGTTTATTTGTTTTTCAAGAAGGCTCTGAGCTCCAAGAGACAGGGACGGTATCACTGAATCCTCAGCATCTAGTACAGAGAAGTACTCAGAAACTCTCTTTGAATGTTGAAAAATTCCAGATCCCAAGAAAGAGAAAAACAAGCAGGCAAGGGTGTGCTGGAGCAGCCTTGTACCCACTCACAGGAGCCGGTTGTGAAATTTGCCAGCGCTCTGTAAGCCAATTGTTGGACACAGCCACTATTAAAAGTTGAATTCTCTAAACTTGCAATTAAATAAATTGTATCAAAAACAAAGGTAATAAGCGCATCGCTTCCTTTTTTATGTTTTAATATTGTTTATGCTCTTACAGTTATTTACAGCTATCCTGTTTCTGGGGTGGAAATTCTGTGCAGTGGTGACTGCTTCATATCTCTTCCCCAATCTGTGTTCAATAATGTCGCATTTTTAGCTTAGAATGCGCCATGGTGGGAACACCATGAAATGGTAGGAAAAGTCATGAGAATCTAAACATGCTACAAATCCTGGTCTGATTTATGGTTTTGTAATCATCTAGAGTTAAGAGAGTGAGGAAGAGAATGATAACGCCAACGAAACAGAAACTTTTTTTCATGTCTCCGGTTTTTCTATGGTAAGCAGCACAACTTTTTTTTTTTTTTTTTTTTTTTTTTTTTGCAGTATTGGGGATGGAACCCAGGAGCATTCTACCTCTGAGCTATACCCCCAGCCTCATTTTTTATTTTTTATTTTGAAGCAGTCTCACTAAGTTGCGGAGTGCCTCACTAGGTAGCTGAGGCTGGCCGCGAACCCGGATCCTCCAGTTTCAGCTTCCCAAGTACTGGGGTTACGAGCTTGTGCCACCATGCCCAGCTAGCACAACTATTTTTGTAGGACTCAAAAATTCTACCCTGACTGAGAGGAGAAACTGCCTGCACTATTGGCTAAGAAGTGAAGTTTCAAAATTCATCTTCATTTTTTTTCTTCTTATTCCTTAATAAAAATGAGAATATTAACCAGCATCTGTGACAGAATTACACTTTTTTCATCTCATGCCAAAGAAAAATCAGCCAAATGATTTCATGAGCACCAATTAAATATGTGGAATTTACAATAAAGAATATTGCATACTGCATTTTTTTTTACAAATTGTGTGCTACCCATCCTTTATGTCAATAAAACTTCTAATAAACGTATGAACATATCAATATACATTTTTTCCAAAGACTTGTTATTCTAAAAACAACAATAATGGATATTTACCAGCATACCGCTACCCAATAGCATAACTACATGTAAGGAAAGGAGCTGATTTTCATGATGGAAAAGATGTCTGTAGCTGGGCTGGTCATGGTGGCGCACGCTTGTAATCCCAGCATTTGGGAGGCTGAGACCGGAGGATCCGGGTTCGCGGCCAGCCTCAGCTACCTAGTGAGGCACTCCGCAACTTAGTGAGACTTGGTTTCAAAATAAAGAATAAAAAATAGGGCTGGGGGTATAGCTCGGAGGTAGAATTCCCCTGAGTTCAATCCCCAGTACCACAAAAAAGAAAGAAAGAAAGAAAGAAAGAAAGAAAGAAAGAAAGAAAGAGAGAAAGAAAGAAAGAAAAAGAAAGAAAGAAAGAAAGAAAAGTGTGTATGAATGCCTGTATATGTGTTCAGTTCATCAATTAACTTTGGCCTAATGGTGGCAGATCACAAAATGCAAAAAAAAGGGCTATTGGTAGAAAAAAATGATGTCACATCATGTATTCCTACTACCTACCCCACTGTTTCATCAGAACCTGTGAGTACAAGACTCCCTCAGGGGCCAGCAAAGAAGGCAAGAGTGGGTCACCCATCTGGAGACTGCTTCGTAGTTTTCAAAAGGGCTTTTGCACCAAAGATATCATAGGAAGCCTCAAGGCCTGGTGAGAAAAAGAAGACAGGGAGTAATCCCACCTACGGGTACACAGAGGAAGGCGCAAAGGACTTTGGGTAGCTTGCCCAAGATCATACAATTGAGGGTGGGGAAGATACAAACGAAGCACAAGTCTGATGATTCTCAGCCCAGTGTTTCTCAAAGGAAGATCAAAATACTCCCTTTGGAACAGGTCTTCTGGAATGTTCCATCTGCCTAAGACCTGAGTTTAAGTAAAGAGACGGTACAGGGAGAAGAGAAGAAAATCTGCAAGCCACATCACCAACCCCAACGAAACTTTTCAGCTCTGTCTCCTTAGCTCAGGGGCCTTTCACCTTAGTGACCAGGTTCCATCTGTCCACTGGTCACTGACAGCCTCTGCACCCAGATCAGAAGCCTCCAGACCAGAGGCACCAAACTCAATAGATGAATAACCATGACAGAGTCGGGCTCTGGCTCCATCGGCCGCAGGGCTGCTTCTCATCCTTTGGGTTGTTTGTAGAATTGCAGGACCCTTTCCATTCATTTCTCAAGCAAAACTCTACATGAGACAACAAAATATAATTCAGAGCAAAAAAAAAACAAAAAGTTTCCTCGGTTGAGTGGGGATAGTTGAGGGCTGGTCTCCATTGTGGTTTGCTCATGGGGACCTTTAAGAACCATCAAAGAACTCTAGTCTTCTTGAAGCCTTTAAAAAAAAAAACTCACATTAGCAAGTATTTGTGGTGTGTGTGCGCGTTCACGAGTGTGTGTACACGAGCTCATGTATGTTTTGTGGGTTTTTGTGCGTGTGTGTGTATGTGTGTCTGCCTGTGTACTGGGGGGCAGAGGATTCCACATCCTGTGGTATGGATCTCCTCCTGAAGCCTGCATAGGTATCTTGGAAAACCATCTCTGGTCACAGTCGAGTCAAGGGAAAGAGTAGAGACTCCTTAGCAGAAATGGGCAGGAAAAAATTAAGCTAAGCATACCTCATTCCATGGAAGAGTGGGCAGGTGCAAGTACGATCCCAACACTGCTCACCAGAGCTTGTTAAGAGGCAGTGGTGCTCTGCGCGCTTCAGGGGTATTATCAGGTCCACTGCCTTTCCCCGTCCCTGTGTCTCAGGGTCTCTCATCGTCATAGCTCTGTGGACAAAGAAATGGATGCATGGAGAGGTCACGTAACATTCTCCAGCGTTTGCTGCTTGTAGGCAGAAAGCTGAGATCTGGGTGGCCTTCCTGGAGTAACAACCAGTATTACTGCCTCTTCACGTGCTCTGGGAGCATGAGTCGGATTACCAACCCACTTGCTCCCTCTTTGGCGATGTGTGGTATGCTTACCTTACATTTTCCTGCCAGCTTCTGCTCAGGAGCCTCTCAGGCCTCCGTAGCTAGAGATTCCAAGATATCTCCCCAGCCTTCCACTCCGGGGATCCTAAGGTTCCATACACAGGGTTCAATTCTTAGTGGGTGTAATGTAAAAAAAAAATGATAATTCTTTCACTTGTTATCTTTGAATTTGCATCTTGTACAAGTCAGGTGGAGCACATGGGAAGGCTGGGACCTCTGCCTCCCACTGCCCACCGCCTCCTCGCCTGCCTGGGCCGGTTCCCACACACCTGCTCTCAGCACTCCCAGACTAATAACCCTCTCCTTCCCCATCCTGAGTTAGGACCACTGCTGTATCCTGATCCAGATGACAAAGCAAAGTCGTGTCCTGTCATCCTCCCCTCTCCCCCCGCCCCAGTGAGTACCCGCTGCAGTTTCCGGGGCTGGGAAGGCAGCAATCACGTCTGCCTCTAGGGCAGCTCTCTCCCACGCCACTCCGGGTTCTGAGCCTCTCCCGAAATGGAGGTTACTATCTTAGGGAACATCGGATCTCTGTGGGTTGGGGTTCTAGGCTCACGATGTGCCAGGATCTCCTAGTCTCCTTCTGCAATGGGTCCCATAAATCATATAGCTGGCCCTGGCTAGGATGCAAACCCTGTGCCTGCAGCCCAGAGGTGGAACTATGCATTGCTGGGCTTACACACTGGGCATCCAGCCCTTACACACTGATGCACCCCTCCTGTGTCAAAAGCCACTGAACGAGAAGAGAGAGTGTGTGGCTCCTCGCCTGGGTTTGTCCTGGGCTCATCCCACAAAAGGAGGGACTTTCCATTCTCCCCCAAGTGCAGGACGCCCACTTTGCATTCTGTTCTGGTTCTATTGACCATTATTCTGGAAGCACTGATTAGGGTAAAATTTCCCTCAGGTTCCTGGGCTTGTGAAATAGTCTATAATGTTGGAATTCACTCTGGTGAGAAAAAACAAAAAAAGGGCAGACAAGAAGCCAGGAGCTGTTTGCTTCTTTTTTTTTTTTTTTTTTTTTTTTTTTTTTTTTTTTTTTTTTTTTTTTTTTTTTTTTTTTTTTGCGGTACTGGGGGTTAAACTCAGGGGCACTCTACCTCCAAGCTACATCCCCAGTTCTATTTTTGATTCTTTATTTTAAAACAGGGTCTCACTAAGTTGCAGAATGCCTCACTAGGTTGCTGAAGGCTGGCCGAGAACGCCAATCCTCCAGTCTCAGCTTCCCAAATGCTGGGATTACAAGCGTGCGCCACCACGCCCGGCTAGCTGTTTGCTTCTTGAAAAACCCTTTTTCCTCAGAGTGTCAGCTTCCTGAAAGATGTCCCAGTATATTGTTGGGATGCCTAACATATGAATTCCCAAGTGGTAGGAGCTCTGCCTAATTCACTGGCTAGGAACACAGGACAGTGCCCAGCAGAGAAGAGATGCTGATCAAATATTAAGAGCAGTGGTGTTTTTGAATAGACCTAGTCCAGACTCTGCTGTCGTCCTTGTTAGCACTCTAGTTGTTAGGAGTGAGGAGTTAGGAGTGAGGAGGAAAATGTCTCTGGTCCCTTCCTTTCGTTCCCTTGTATCCGTCTCTGCAATAGCCAATAGCAAACAGCCCAGGCCCCTTGGCTCTTTAACAAAGCCAAACAGGTGTGAGAGATTAGCTCCCTGGACAGAGCCTCTGTCCAACAAAACAATGTCAAATTCTCCCTTAATAAAGTCCAGAGCTGTAAGCAATTCTCCCTTGTTATTAAGCAGGAAAGAAAACACAGCCCGGCTCCTTCCCAATTAGCTCGGAGGACCCTCCGATGCGTCGAATTTAAACCAGAGACCTGCCATGATCTGGCTTCCACTACAGACAGGCCCTGCCTTCTCCCAGAATGGAAACCCACTGGCCCACGCTCCCAGTCATCTTGGCAGGATGGTGCAGACAGCCCCCAAGCCCCCACCTCCATATCCACGGGCTGTCTCTGCCTCTGATTCAAACCATCTTTGCAAGTCCCTGCCAGAACCCTGACTTTGATTTTCCATATGGAGGGTCGGTCTCATTTGCCAGGTCAGTGTTTACAGGGATGGGCTTTTTGACAGTTTTGCTGTCAGTGAGACAGGGAATAGGATCCCTCCCCTTGAACATGAATCACTTTCTTGTCATCCAAAAAAAAAAAGGGGGGGGTCAACATCCTGAAGCAATAACAACAACAAAACAGAAACCCCAGAGGTATCTAGCAATGGGGGTGTCTTGTCTTTCCTTTTTTTCCCCTCCCTGCATCTCCCACCCCAAATTAATAGACATTGGAGTGGAAAACAGAAAGACTCCAAGATGCCTCAGAAGACAGCCATGGCTCTGTGACTTCATATTTACACCACAAAGGTCATCCAATCCTAATCCCTCACCCCATCCCAGCAAGTTAGAAGGAATCTCTTCCAGTCTTGAACATCTCACCTGCACAGGGAATGTCTAAACAGTCTTCACAATAATTATCTCTGGGTAAATACTGTGATTGCCTGGCACTGCCCTAAGGCTTTCAAGCGTTCATTCATTTAATTCAACCCTATCAATTTCCTTTTCATATATTATAAAGGTGATGACTGATTATTGAAAAAGTGGCTTGCTTGTCCAAAGTACACAGCTAGCTGATGGTAGAGTTAACATTTGGACCCAGAGTTCAACTCTGGGTAGACTTGAGTTCTACTTGCCAAATAGTCCTGCTCCCTCCTCAGCTCCCCCTTCTGGGAACATTGTGGGATTACATTTCTTGGGCTCTGGTAGTTGATGTAGTCATGTGACCAGCACTGACCAATGACATGTGAACAAAAGTATGGCTGTCCCTCAGAGGTGAATGTGTTTTCCCAGAATGCAGTGTTCCCTCTGCTGTGTTCATTGTCGATGGTCCAGAAAGCTTTGCCAGCCTGGGTCCCAGAATAAGGACACAGTGACAAGTGAGGAACACTCAGGCTCTGGTGATAGATACATAGGGCCATTAAGAAATACACTTAGTTGTTTCAATTCACCAAGATTTGGAGGTTAATACCATAAAAGTGAGGAGGTAGATAGTTTTAGAAGAAGAAATAGGATCAAGCACAGGAAGAGATTTCTAGGGTACCTGCCTAAATTCTCTTTCATGATCTGAGTGCTGGTTATAGGAATATTAACTTTATAATAATGTGATAAATATTTATTTTTGGGGGGGTACCCGAGTCTTATTTTACACTAAAAGGCAAAAATAATATTTGAGGAGTGCTTATTACTGCACCTGAACCAAGACAACCCTGACTGATACACCATCAATACTCCTGTAAGGAAGTACTTATATCTCTTTCATCCTCTTTCTACCTACATCAACACATGTCTGAGAGATGAGAACTAAAACCCTTGTTTTTTGGGGGGTTTTTTTGTAAGTCTAAGTTGGTGGAAAGGACAAAGTAGTAACATAAAATGAATTAAGAAATGTATTTTTCCAGTACAGAAAATCTTCAAAGTCTCCTCATGTAGAATCTCCTTGGAGATTATGGCTGCATTCTGAAAGGCAAGTCATGAGAGGCTCTGTAATAGAAAATCCAATTATTGGACGTCCCCTGGACCCTCTCTGACTCTACTTCCCTTTTCCAGCTCCCTGGACACAGCCTCGGCTGGTTACTCTCATTGCTAGTGTATGGGACTCTCGTTAACAGTACACACAGAGGGAGGTGAATGGTGCAGCTTCATGGGACATTCGGTCACGAGGGTTCGCTCAAGGGAGAAGGTCCTGCTGGCCTTTAACATGTCCTTATTGGAAAATGCCTGAGGAGAAGTTCTAACTTGTCTAGAGAAAAGCCAACGTACAAAGGGCAGAGAGGAACTATCATGCCTTCCCCTTTCATGACCCTGGCTCAAGCAAGGAAGGAAGGTTCTTGCAACATCAGGAGCCTGGAGAGATAGGGAGTCACTGCATACCATGCCAAAGCAGGTCCCCGTACCTCAACCAGTGCTAGCCATGGGGAGGCAGAATGCTGTCCCCTGGAGGCCATCAGCCTTCGGGGATACTCTGCAGTGCATCCCCCCTCTGTAGACCCCCCACTCAAATAAAACAATCACTGCGTAGGGAAATGACAGGGATGGCCAAGTCAAAAAAAAGAAAATGCATGGGGTTTCATGTGTCTTTGTTTTTATTCTGTTTTGTTTCTTTCGTTTCTGATCTCTTCCTCAGCAAAAGCAGCTGCAATGGATTCCAGCAGTCTTGCCTTCTTGAAATCCAGTTCCCAAACCCAAACCCAGTTTTTTACCACCCACTGCAGGTGAAGTGCTGAGCATTCACTCCAAACTCAGCCCTGCAAGGGTCCTCTGTCAGCACTTGGAGGCTGTTGACCAACAACTGTTTCCCAAGCTCTGTTCTTGCTGATCTAACCTCGTTAAGCCAACGCAAGAAGTCTATGTGATTGATTTATCCTGTATAATAAAACCAGGTGATTACTCACACGGGGCAACCTGGCCCATTATCTGTGCCTTCTGTAAGCGCTAACGAGCCAGCAGCCTCATAAACCACCCTGCCATTTGGGGAGAGATAAATTACTAATCTGCGGTTGTCATAACACAAATGAGTTTTCATTACAGTCAGCTTCAAGGTCCTGTAATTATAATCCATTGATTTTTTATTGTCACCTGCTAAAAGCAAAAGCATAAAACATTATCATTTTAACACCAAGGTCCACTTGAGTGTGAGCCCTCCTGCTATAAATTACAGGTGGCAGCCTAGAGATTAAATCCTGGACTCCCTCCTCCCTCATACCCGGAAACATGCCCGAGAGAAGCCCACACCAGGGATGAATCATTCACAGAAGAGACAGCACTTTCTCTCTCCTGGCATTCTCTCTTCCTACCTTTTTATCTTAGTTATTTGCAAGAGATCATAGGATCTGCCAGCAAAGACTACAGACTTGAGGAACAACATGCCTAAATTTGAATCCTTATTTCTCCCTATTCTGGCCTTGAACAGTTGTGCCTCAGTTTCCCCCTCTGTAAAATGAGAACGTTAGTGACAGTGTCTGCCTACCTCATGGTGTTCTTAGGAGGATCAAATGAATTAACTCATGTCAGCCGGGCGTGGTGGCGCATGCTTGTAATCCCAGCATTCGGGAGGCTGAGATCGGAGGATCCGGGTTCGCGGCTAGCCTCAGCTACCTAGTGAGGCACTCCGCAACTTAGCGAGACCTGGTTTCAAAATAAAGAATAAAAAATAGGGCTGGGGGTGTAGCTCGGAGGTAGAATGCCTCTGAGTTCAATCCCTGGTACCGCAAAAAAATAAATAAATAAATGAATTAACTCATGTCAAGGACTAAATATGATACCTGCATAGAGAAAGGATTCAATGAACATCAGGTGTCATTATTGTTATTATTATTATTATCATTATTATTATTATTATTATTATTATTATTACAACATGAATGAAGGTAAGGGTGATAGTAATTCATTGTCCTCTAAAAGATCAGTCATTGCTAAGAGTAAATCTATTGTAAATATCTTTTTAATATATATTTAAGTATATATTAAAATATACATATATATATTTAGACTCTGAACAAGTTAAAAACAAATCCTGGAATTTACCAAACTTTGTATTTTATGGGCCCAGAGTGTGCCTGGGGGTCATGGCCAGCTGGGCTTTGGTGTGGAAAGGATAATGCTTTTTACTTCTGGAAAAATTTATCAAATGAATACGGAGAGAATCGAAGTTAGAGGTAACGTCCCACTTAGAAAGAAGACACATTAACTATGAGAGTAAGCTTCAAAGTGGAGTGTGTTAGGTACAGAGATCTGTGATTCCTATACAGAGATATCATAGAAAGATTTCCAATTGAATAGAAAGCGGAACCACAGGACCTTTAAGGACTTTTTACAGTCTAAACAGATTCAATAACTCCATGGCATTTGCAACTTCAACTTCAGATTTAAGATACTTCAATGGAAAAGGAGAAACAAGGAAATGTAGGTCTTAGTACTTGTAATCCCACAATGGCATTTCTCCAAGACATTGACGGTTTTCTCCTATGGGAAATGAAATAAATACAAAGGTAGAGGAGATGAGAAGAATCATCTGGCAGTGATTATAATCTAGGATATCTAAGACCTTTCTCCAAAAAGACCCAAAGTGATACACTTACTTCCTGTGTATATAAAAAAATGTCTTTATACCCTATATTCTCATAACTAGAAGAGGTAGATAATTGGAAAGGGGGGCAAAATATGGCCTTCCAGATGTGTCAAGGTTGTGATAAGTCATGTTTAAACTTTACCCAAAGTGAAATCCTGTGTCAACAGAAACTCCTGCCCAAACTCTCTGATCAGGTCAGGCAAACAACCAATCGAAAAAAATCAATCAAATGTGAAAGGCGTCCAGAGACGATGGGAATGCTTAACTCTGTGATTCCCATCGGAGCCTGGTCTATTGAACATGTTTCTTGTCACCTGTGGCTTCTCCATGTGCCCACAAAACACACAGAGGGTGTCCTCTTGAGAGCAGGCTGAGAACTTACTGGCCTCAACCAATGCCAGGAAGAGAGGAGGATTCTGGGAAGGGTGAGCTCCAAACAGATGGTCAGATCAGCCTCCAGGTCAGGACTCTGAGAAGAGACATGTTCAACACTGCACAAGGGGAATGGAAAATCCTGCTTGATCAGGAATGTCATAAATACTCAAAGAGCTGATTAGCTGATGTGGGTGGGAGAGTTGTTAAGGCCGGCCTCAAACTTGCAATCCTCCTATCTCAGATACCCAAGTACTGGATTACAGGCATGCACCACCACACCAGGATGGGTGAAAGAGAAGAGCCCAAATGTCTCAGCAGATATAATATACTGAAAACAATCTGCTTCTGTATAGCCCATCTCATGGAATACAGGCTGTGCTTCCCCAGGGATAAAGGATGAGCAGGAGGCAGGCAGGTGGAAAGGCCCTAGCCAGACAGACCAGCTTTGAGGACCGTGTTGCAATTGCAAAGAAGAAGTAAAGTATAACTCAGAAATGGGAGCAAGGACCCAATCTTGTGGACTTCATAAATGTGGAAGAATCAAATGGGTATGATGGACCCGAAAGTATAAATTCTAACATGCCACCATTCTGTCTGGATTGGTTCAGAACCAGCTGGGCTCATCCTCTCCTCGTTTCAACTGGAGGAGGCTGGAAGCCAGCAAGGACCTGCTCACTGCACACCGAACTTCAGAGCGCGCCCTCTTATATGTTAACATGGACTAAAACCAGGACAGAGGATATGAAGCATTTCAGTCATGAACTAGATTCAAAGAACAGTACTCAATATGAAGGTCAAAATTGTTGCAAACCCTGTGGAGAAGTAACTTACGGACCCGTGTCGGTGTCGTAATCTTTAAAAATGTATATGGGTTTCCACTAAATAGCTGCAATTCTAAGATCTCATTCTTAAGGTGAAGAAATGCGTGGATGATGGAAAAAGAAGGATGTAGATAAAAAGAGTACTAGGAACAAGACTTTGGAGACATTGATGGCTACTATATGAGGAGTCTTACATGGCTCATCTGATTTCATCGTCACAAAAGCTACAAGATGAGGACAATCACGCTCATTCCAGCCTTGTTTATAATAGTGAAAGATTGAAAACAGGCTTCTTGTATAACGGCTGGCAGTGAGTAATCTTTGTCTCAGACCCTGAAAAACTATTCATAAAGAATTTTGTACTGAGAGTTGGCATTTTTTCATGTTATAATGTTGGTAGAGATACACAAAACTGTCTACCTAATTATCTACATAACTGTCTACATAAATTATCAAAATATTTATACATCTTGCTTGTTTGCATGTGTGTATCTATGTGCTATAGTTGCATATTAATGTATCTAAGTATATGGTTGCATCTACGTGATATAGTTGTATATAAAAAATTAATGGTGTTATAAATGGGTAGGTAGTGGGATCACGACTGTCTGTTTTCTTTCTTACGTTTTTCTATTCTTTCAAAACAATTTTAGGAGACTACACTTACTTTTATAATCAGATAATATAAACATTTACTAGCAATAACTTATTTACCATATGCTTTTAATAGTGGTATCATATCACTTCTCCTATGCTAAAATGCCTTCATTGAAGAAATTGTAGTGGTCCTACTTATCAGACAATGGCAAATTATAGACAATTGAAAACCATCTAAAATTTTGTCAGTGAGTGTTCTGCTGCTATCAGCCTTGAAATACACTTTAGACATTTTCATAACGAACAACATTACAAGTAATGTGACCCAATTGTCAACAAATTCATATTTAATGCATTTCTAGTCTGGAAACAATATAGCTTGCTAATATTCTGTACTGCTCTTGAGAATATTCTGGGATTAGCTTGGAAAATGATTAAAATTACACTTGTTATAATTATATATATTATAAAATTATACTTGTTATTTTTCAGAGAAAATCTAAATATTGAGTTGTAGTTGGTGGCATGTTACATTAATTCCTGGCAATCCTAATGTAGTAATTCTAAGATAAAGAGTGCCATAAATGCTTTAATAAGAACATATGGTAGCCGGGCGTGGTGGCGCACGCTTGTAATCCCAGCATTCGGGAGGCTGAGACCAGAGGATCCGGGTTCGCGGCCAGCCTCAGCTACCTAGTGAGGCACTCCGCAACTTAGTGAGACTCGGTTTCAAAATAAAGAATAAAAAATAGGGCTGGGGGTATAGCTCGGAGGTAGAATGCCTCTGAGTTCAATCCCTAGTACCACAAAAAAAAAAAAAGAACATATGGTAAAGGAAATTGATAGAGCCAAACCTTTGAAGCATAGTTTTCTGTCTTGAAAGCAGAGTCATAAACGATCTTGGGAGATGAGAACAGATTGGGCAGGACCTGGTGGTTCACCACTGAGAATCCCAACTCTCCTTTTTCTTAAGGAGATGATCTTCCTTCCTTCTGCTAAACTCTGCAGCCAGAGCAGCAACCCATCTGTGCCCTCACCTGTGACCTGGGACTCTAGATCAGAGAGTACTGGAGCTGTGCTAAGAGGGCAAACGTAAAGGCAAAACATATTTAATGCCAGGAGACTTGACCAGTTAACAGTATAGACCATGGATTTTCCAAGATGTACACAGGCATGATTTTCATTACATGTAAGAGTTTAATATTAGGCAAAGAGGATTGTGTGTTATCCAGAAGACTCCATCCCTATTAAATATTCAGATGTGTTCCCAAGGCAGAGTATATCTTGCTTGGAATTTTATCCATTTATAAGGTAGGTAGTAAGAGGACATGACTATTGAACGCAACAATCTGAAGAGGGATGAAAGGCTCATAGCCCAAAATATTTTCTTCCTTAAGATATGATGAGAATATTGAGGAATGTTTCACCATTGGAAAATTGAGCTAAGCATTATTTTTCCTCAAGAACCTCATTGAAGAGGCTGGTAGCATTGCTCGTGATAACAACTAGATTTGCTGACATTTGGCCACAGAACTCACTTGATTGTGTTCTATAAATGCAAGATCTAAAGTATCCAGAAGACTGCTCAGAGAAAAGGTTCAGATCTTCGGAAGAAAAAAAGTCACCAAAGAGTGTGCAAATGACAGAGAGAAAAGGTGACTCTGGGTAGTGATGTTGAAAATTGCATAACTTTGTCTTGCCTTGAATGATCTCAGATTTGGAGCTCTGGCAGAAGTAATGGGTACAATGGTTATTAAGGTTCCCTTTAGTTCCAGAGTTTCTCCATTCAGTTATTATGTCATTGGGGAGTTTATTTTACTTCTTCCCATTCCCCATGCTGGTGAATGATCAGGGGACTCACTAGAAAGAAGAGGCAGGCATCTCTTACAGCCAAGTATGGTAAAGTTCTTTGACTCTGTAGCCACCAAGTTCATAGGCCTTAAGCAAAGACTATTAGCAGATCAAAAATAAGACCAAAATTAAACATTGACTTTGAGTCTTCCACCAAAAGGTTTATCACAGTTCCCCTCCTTCTCTGGAACCTAGGGACAGGAAGTCAAGGTGTCTCAACCACAGCACTATTGACATCTGGAACCAGGTCACTTCTTGGAAGGGAGGGGAGATTTTTTTTCTGTGCATTGTAGGGGGTTTAGTAGTAGCCCTGGCCTCAGGTGAGAATCACTGCACAAAATGGACAGAAATCTTCATTCTGTGATTCCATCCCATTCAATCCTATATGCCAAAGTTCCTCATGGGACTTCAGCACGATTGTAAACCCAGGGGTGAAAGAACTGGATGTCCCTTCCAGTTCCATGGCAGAAACAATAAAAAGACATCTCTCATGACTGGGAAAGGCCTTCCCAAGAATACCACTGAGCCCTGTGACAAGAGCCATTGGATTATCTGCACCTTTGCTCCTACCTAGCAGATCTGAGCAGCATTTATAATCAACACATCTATATCTTTGCATAACTGGCTGGTGGTGTAGGGAGTTATCATCTCCCTAGGAGACATGTCAGCCAAACCATAGCAGAATCACAAAAGTACTTCTCCGTGGTGTATGGCCGCTCTGAGCCCTGACTGGGTTTGAAAAGAGGTAAAGAATAGGATAAAGAGTCCATCACTGGTCCCATTGACAGCTCATCTGGAGTATGACCCCACCCAGGTCTATTCTTCCTACTCTTGGAGAAACTATGAAGTTAGAGATCAAAGCTGGAAGGAACCTAACTATCCCCTCATTTTATGGTGAGTTGGGTAGGAAGGGCTACTTCACAGCGCCAGGCTACTTAACAGTAGAGCAAGGATAAGACCTAGGTCAGAGAACAGATTAACAGATTTTCAGTGCTAAAAGCAGACTGACCAAGCTCACAGCACTAAGGTGGTGGTTGGTTGGGGGAGGGAGGTGAAAGAGCAAACAAAAACCTCAATCCATGATGATCAGTCCCCCCTGGGTGGCTCAATAACACTTTCTGAAAGAATTTCTTCACATAGTTCTAACTTGAAAAATGAACACATTCTGTAGATCTTTTTGTCCAACTGCAGTGTTTAGTTTGGTGCACTTTTGTTCACTCTAAAGTCACTGGTGGAAGAAGAGAAGGCAGAGGTGGATTTCTTTAAGCCATTTAGTTATCCTCATTTCCCCAGCCCTCTCTCTCTCCCACCCCCACCCCCCGCCCCCATTGTCATTTATCAAGACTGGCCCAATCCTGCGGAATTCCACTCATTTTTCATCAGGGCTTTGACCTCAGACAGCCAAACAAGCAAGGTACATTCTGGGAGAGTGCTAACACCAGCATGGGGAGTGAAGAGGAGGAAACAATCGATGATCTAGGACTTTCCCACACTTAGGGACTCGGTTTTATCAGTGTTTGGACATTGGGTGTCAAGGCTGGTCAGATGGAAGCCAAAGGTTCTCTAGGGGAGGGGGCTGAGAGCAAGCTGCAGGTATGGGACAGTTTCCTGGAAGTGGCTAGTTCTCGAAGGACCAGGACATTCACAGGGTCTGTATATCCTACCCAGAGGCAGAGAGCCCCTCTGGTTCTCTCAAAGGTGAAAAAGACCCAAAGTCTGGTTCACAGATTACTCTCTTTACACCATCACAGGTTGAAAACCAACCTCAGCAATTAGTGAGATTCTCAGAAACTTAGCGAGACTCCATTTCCAAATTAAAAAAAAAAATACACATAGGGCTGGAGGTGTAGTTTGGAGGTAGAATGCCCCTGTGTTCAATCCCCAAACCAAAGAAAAAGAAGAAGAGGAGGATAAGGATGAGGATGAAGATAAAGAGGAGGAGAAGGAGGAGGAAGAGGAGGGGGAGGAGGAGGAGGAGGGAGGAAGAGGAGGGGGAGGAGGAGGAGAGAGGAAGAGGAGGAGGAAAAGAGGAAGAGAAGGAGGAGGAAGAGGAGGAGAAGGAGCACAAGGAAGAGAAACAGAAGGAGGAAAAGGAAGAAAGCACATGGAAATACGGATTGGTTGTAAAAAAGGGGCAGATGCCATAATCATTGCACTGCTTTCAGAGTACAGATGAAGACTGTTGCCGAGGCTCCCTTCTCTCACATATCTAAGAGCTGTTTATCCCAATAATGCTTCCTCCAAATCTTCTGCATCTCCTCTCCCTTGGCTGTTCTCTGGATAGTGATGATTATTGCTTTCATCAGAGGTGAGCAGAAGGTGAAATCCAAACCAGTCGGGCTGCCTCCTGGCAGCATGTTCAAGCAGAGAAAGAGGTTGAAGCTGCTGCTTTCACGAAGACCCTAAGCTTCTTCGCACTCTCCCTCCCTCTTTCTCAAGTACACTGGACTGTTCCTGTTACCTCCTCTTTTCTGTGGTGCTACACTCCACCCCCTTCTCATCTACTGAGCGTTCCCCCTTATGGCAGGACTCCCTTTGCGTCTCCTCTAACCCTGTCCCTGCTGTGCCCTAGTAAGTTACCTCTCCCTCAACTCTGCTCCCACTCTCCCAGAAACAAAGCGAGCACAGTGCCATTGATGTGTGAGCTACCCTGAAGGCAGGTTCATCTTTACCTGTTTCTTGTTCAAGTCTCCGGGGACCAGCGTGGTGAGTAGCACGTACTAGACACACCATAATTATTGGATGAGCACATGAATCTGTAAATATTTTTTTACTTTTTTTATCAAGATACTTTCTACCCCTAAAAGTTCAAGAAAACCTGGGCCATAAATGTGTGCAGATGTTTCTGTAGACGCATAGGTTAATTGCTCTACGTGGAAATGACATTAGTGGGATTCTTCAGACATCCGGTCAGCGCCCTTTCCTCCTGACCCTGACTTCAGCCTCAGCCCCACTGCTCCAGAGTTTCTGGCACCTGCCTGGCTGGACAAGGGGCACCGGCATCACCGCCCACAACTCCGCATTCTGCAATCTCCTTCCCACACCAACCCACTCTCTCTGCCTCAAGCAAGAGGACTGTGCAAACGAGAGAGATGGCCCAGGAAACACAAGTCTCAGTGACTCCCAGGCCAGCCTTGAGCCACAGCTCCGTGACCTGTGGACTTCATACTAAGCCACCTCTTCCTGATACCAAGTGTCACTGTGGATGGCGGGTGCATTCTCTGGTGACCACATGTGTCCTGCGTATCTGTGTGAGGTAGTACGCTTCTATCCCCCACCTCCAAAACCTCCAAACTCTGCTCTGGGGTGCTAAGAGGAACCCTAAGAATCATGTTTTCTCCTTTGCTCTCTGCTTCCTGATGAATTCCGCTAGTGGGGAGACTAAAGAGACATTTAAAATAGGAGAAGGCAGAAGGTATTCTCTTCTCCATTTTTCCTTGCTATTTCCACCACTGTCCACCAGCAGAGCAGCAGCACTGTTGGATGGAGCCTCCACCTTCTAGAACCTTCTAGAACCTTCCTCAAAGTGCTTTCTCCATAGTCCAGCAAAGCACTGGGGCTTCTTCTTCAGAGTTCTGAACTCCAACTCCATGAGGCCCCATCTCCAAGTGTGCAGAAACTCCTCCTCAGAAGTTTAGGACCGCCGGGCGTGGTGGCGCACGCTTGTAATCCCAGCATTCGGGAGGCTGAGACCGGAGGATCCGGGTTCGAGACCAGCCTCAGCTACCTAGTGAGGCACTCCGCAACTTAGTGAGACTCGGTTTCAAAATAAAGAATAAAAAATAGGGCTGGGGGTGTAGCTCGGAGGTAGAATGCCCCTGAGTTCAATCCCCAGTACC
>PVLC010018472.1:0-31906 GCA_004027655.1 Graphiurus murinus | reverse complement strand
CAGAGCTTGAATCAAAACTGCTGCAAAACGCAGCTTCTTGATGGAAGGAAAGAAAAGAAAAGCAGCAAAAAAAAAAAAAAAAAAAAAAAAGTGAATGAAGTAATAAAAGCAACTGAACAGAACCCTGGGAGAACAAAGGAGCTGGCACATGCGGCAGGGTGTGCACTGTGAACTGGCAGCCGCCATCTTGCCAACCGCCATCTTGCCAGCCGCCATCTTGACAACCACCATCTTGACAACCGCCATCTTGACAGTTGCCAAGAGCAGCATCTATTGGCACCAAGACCTCCAACAACCTCCTGCGCACTCAATAGCTAAAAGTGGAGTAAGTGACTATGGAATTCCACACCCTAATGAGATGGCATATCCCCTTGGGATCAACAGTGATCAAGAACACCTGGGACACCCCAGATCACCCCTCCCAATGGAACCAGAGCAGCAGGGATCTGTAAGTTAAATTGCACCCCTTGGGTTCAGGGGCCCCTATACAAAGGGCAGACTCAGGCACTTGCCCTTCAAGCGATCAGATAGAGTAGAAGTGCAGGAGGGACCCAGTGTACACAGGGCAGAGAGAACTTCCAGGCATCCTGGAAAATGCCCAGCATAGATTGCACTCCCACCTGGCAAAGGCAGAGAGAGAGAGAGAGACATACACACACACACACACACACACACACACACACACACACACAGAGAGAGAGAGAGAGAGAGAGAGAGAGAGACAGGCCCTGTGGAGAGCTCAGAGACACACGCTTGCAGCGGGAGAGGCATCAATCAGTGGAACCCCCTGCCTGCACTGACATAGCAAATAAAAATGCCAGAGACACACTAGAAAATTTAAGCTCTGTGCTTACAAACTAGCAGGGTTTTTGTTTTTGTTTCTTGTTGTTGCTGTTGTTTTTTGGTTTGGGTTTTTTTTTTTTTTTTGATGTTATGTTTTATGTGTTTTTACTCTGTTTTCATTTTGTATTGCCTTGATCTTTTTATGTTTGTTTGGATGATTGGTTGCTTTGTTATTTCTTGCTTAGTTTGTTGAATCTCCTCCTTATCCCTTTTCCAAGCTTCCTTCCCTCTCTCTCATCTATATTCTTCTCCTCAACACTTTTCCTCTTTTCTTTTTCCTTTTTTCCCTGTCTCATATCAAGACCATCTCATATTATCGCACTTAAAACTCTACATTGACTACCAGAATCCCCTGACATATCTACCATCTTTAATCTTTACACTATATCACCTCAACACACTCAACCTCTTATTCCGCTGGACCATACTCCCTACTTTACCCTATTCTCGCATTCATCACTGTGACTTCTCACCCAACCTTTACCACTGAACACAATCTGTCCCTGTATATACCAGCAGACACTTCTAAACCCCCACTGCAGAGATTGGATGAGAAAACTTGCAAGAGCAGCAAAGATATAAATTTAAGAACAGGGGAACCATGGGAAGGAAAAATAGCAAAGAAACAATGAGCCACCACAACCCCTCATAACAGGTCTCACCAACCCAGAATGGCAGAGATTACCAGAAGAACAATTCAGATCTTTAATACTAGAAACAATACAGGATTTTCATAAAGAATGTGGGAGAGTTGAAAAGAAATAAAGGAACAAATAAACAAAGAATCTGACACCCTGAACAGGAACCAAAGAGAAGCATTTAAGGAAATGAAAGATGCAATAAATGAAGTGAAGGCATCAATACAAACTATAAACAGTAGATTAGACCACATGGAAAATAGAATATCACTCTTAGAAGATGACCATTCCAAAAATGAATCCATAGTATATAACTTAGAAAAAAAATTCGATAGTATGAATTGGACATCGATGAGATCTGGGTCAATTTTAAAAGAGCTAACCTAAGAATACTAGGCATAGAAGAGGGATTAGAAGTTGAAACTTATGGAATAAACAATCTTTTCAAAGAAGTAATATAGAAAGAGAAGTTGACACACAGGTACAGGAAACATACCGAACTCCCTCAAGACAAGCCCAAAGAAGAGGCTCACCACGCCACATAATAATCAAGTTGACTAATGTAGAGGCTACGGAGAGAATTCTAAAGACAACAAAAGTAAAAGGCCAAGTGACATTTAGAGGCAAACCAATTAGAATCACTCCAGACCTCCCAAATCCAGTCATGAAAGCCAGGAGGGGCTGGAGTAACAGATTTCAAACTCTGAAAGAAAATAACTTGCAGCCAAGATCTTCTTGACTTTGCCAAATAAGTGCATTGACATGTTGACTTCTTCTATATATAATATAGTGCTAGATGTGTATTAGGTATTGAACTTGTATTCTCCAATGATGCAGGACTTTTACTTTCATGAGCCCACATGGATATACAGAAAACCAATGATGCACTGGTTTGGATTGAGCAATTAACCTGACTACAGGACTAACCTATGTGCAAGATGGGCACTGACCCAAATTTGATGACCAAGAGACAGGAAAAAATGCAATCCCTACCTGGACCAGGTTGAAGTCCTAGAAGATCAGCCAGTAGTTGGAGTATCAGTAGAGTTTAAGTAATGGCAATAAACAAATTGTTGAAGATCACAGCATCCATCCAATAACTCAGAGGAGCTTGAGACTGAGGATTAGAAATACTTATACTTAGCCAGAGTGTAGGTGGGAATATTAAAAACTAGCTACAAAGTTCATGTCTAACAAGACAAATAAAAATAAGCTATTAAAGTGGAAATTATAAGAACTCCTGAATGTAAGTCTCTTCAACAGTTTCAGCAGTGGTAATCTCTCTCTCTCTCTCTCTCTCTCTCTCTCTCTCTCTCTCCCTCCCTCTCTCTCTCATTTCTCCTTCCTCCTTTATGTTTAAATACCCTTGAGCACTTTCATTTGGGGATTGCATTTGGCCTTCCATAGAACTCTTCTTATTTTGTATCCCCTCTGCCCTCAGGACCTATACATCACCTGACTTGTCACAAGCTTAGAACAGATCAGATATGAGCAGTTTCAACTGATTACCCTGTTCTCTGTTCTTCTTCAATTACTGATACCTGAGCTGGGTCAAATGAATGGGCTTGAGAAAATGCTACCAAATCGAATACACTGCACAAGTCAAAGCTCCTACCTCCAGAATCCCTATGGGCCATTCATCTCGAGCTCTCTCTTTTTAAACTAATCACCTTCCACAGTATTATAGGCTGGCCACAATGCCATACTCTAATAGCTTGGTTATGTTGGTAATTATAATCATATGAGAAAAGTCTTTCAAGTAGCATAGGACAACAGTAACTCAATAAGGGCAGGGCATTGGTAATTTGAGTTCCCACTTTAAAAGAATCTGATTTTTTCAAATTTATTTCTCTTCGCCATTGGGAAAGCATTTGGGGGAGAGATCCAACTTCAGGTTTTGATAATCACTGATTTCCACAATAAGAAGTGCTTACTGGCCATCTATGGTTAATGAAACTATATTGTGTTAATATGATAAAGCAAAACATAGACATTTCCCAAGGTATGATAGGTTTGACTTGGGAATTCTCAACTTCACAATGATGTGAAAGTGATTCACATTCAGAAGACACCAGACTTGCAATTCTGAATTGAGATATTTTCTGGGACAATGATATGCAGTATCATAGGCAGGGCTATGCTAGATAGTATTTGTGGGCAGCAACTCTCAGTCAGTCACGTGATTACAAGGGAAAAGAGTCAATATTGTGGTCCATGGGATACAGAATTCAGTACATTATATGAGCTGGTCAACACTTGAGTATAAAATAGGCTTTGTGTTAGAAGAATTTGCCCAACTATAAACTAACATAAATGTTCTAAACACACAAGGTAATTTAGCCTACACTATGATGTTTGAAAGGTTAGGTGTAGTAAATCAATTTTTTACTTAATAATATATTTAACTTACGGTGAGTTTATCAGGGCATAACCCCATGGTAAATGGAGGAGCTTCTATATATTGTTTCATAAAATAAATAAGTAAGAAGGTTTAGTACCTTCAGTGAATTGTATCTCCCTGTATGAAAATTATACATGTTTTCTTTTAATACTATAAAACAAAGACTGCTCTTATATAGTATAACCAAGTGGTGGTACAAAGTTTCTTAGGAAGGGCCTGAGATTGGTTAATTGGTGGATATTTACTTATTTTCATTCAAGAAAATTTATAAAAAAGAAATGTCTTCTTAAATGACGTAAAAGAACTTTTAAAATTCTTTAAAACTTTTATATTCTTTTTCAAAAAAGGCAAAGAAATTCTGTTTGTCAGATTTATTAGCATTCAGATCCTTTTGTATCTGCTTTATTGTGAGATGTGTGTGTGTGTGTGTGTGTGTGTGTGTGTGTGTGTGTGTGTGTGTAGCCCTGGACCTTTTCTCCTGCTTCTCCTGCTTCTCATCTATCATCCTGTCCAGATCAACCCATGGTTTCTATCCCTGAATGGCACGGCTTCCTTTTGCTTTCTGTGGGTAGGCTTTGGGACAAGAGAGTCAAGATATTATGTCTTTTCATGAATCTTTTAAGCCTTACTTCCTTTTATTTCTAGAAATCTGTGTTCACTTAATTCTATAGAGGTAGTGAGATTTTATTCTTGTGTTTTCATCTTGGCTCTCTGTTTTGGCCTTGACATAAAAGAGGTATTCTTAAGTGGCGATAAAGCTAGTGCATATTATTAACACAACACAGGAAGTTTTGAAAATGACCTTTGTGCTGGTCGTCTTGGCCAATTACTCAGACATCAATTTAATTACAGAAGGAGTATTAATACAGACATCTGCAATGTACAGGAATGTATGCATGTTTTATGAGGCTTTTTGTTGAATTATGTTTAAAAACATGATAATGAGGTCAAGCAATATGTGGGTATTGCTGTTGTTTGATATTTACATTGGGTCCTTGTAAAATACTTTCTAAAGAGTGGTACAATTCCTGGACACAGAATTATGAATTGTACACATCATTGAAAAACCAGATGAGAAATACTGAAAAGCATCTGCACCAGGTATAGTAGCAAAAGAAATCTCAGTACTTGGGAGGCAGAGATATGAGGATTGAAGTTTTGAGTTCAAGCTCAGCGAGTAGTGAGACTTTCATCAAACCCAGTGAAACCCTGTTTCAAAAAAAAAATAGGGCTGGGTAGTGTAGCTCAGAGGTAGAATATCCCTGGATTCAACCCCCAGTACTACAAAAGTAAAATTTTAAAAAACCCAAAAAACATTTACTTCAAGTATTTTATATAAGCAGACTAATGAAGTAAATAAAAAAAATGCCTCCAAAAAAGAAAAAAGAAACACAAAAAATTCCAACTTTAAATAAACAATAAGGGAAGAAGACTTAAAGGTAAGTAATTGCTACCTAAATTTTCAGGAGCACAACAGTGGTAAGTTGATATGTTACTGAATACTGTAATTAAGATCTGGAACAGATGAAAGGATTAAAAACTAGAGCCTAGAGTAGAAGATGAAAGATGAATTGGAAGGGCAATATAATCTACTCAATAAGGTACTCCATCGCATTAAGAGAAAAGAAGATCCTGAAGAACTTATTTGTCTACTATATTCACAGCCCTCTACTTTGAGGAGATTAGTGTCATATGGGACAGGTGGGAAAAAAATCACCATAAACTTGTTTATATGTCTATGCAACACCCAACAGCACCCTGGAAATCTCCATAAAGTTAAGAAAAAGCTTCACTCTTCACTTGATTGTTAAAGAATTACATAATTATAACCTGAGATATTCATCCAGTTCTTCCATAACCCTTGTTTTGAAAATGCAAATCAGGAGCCAGTCTCAGAAAGTGAAGGGCCTTGTGTTTTCTCTCATATGCAGGAGCTAGGGAGTAATCAGGGATACCAGAGGGACTTCTGATAATGGAGGGGAAACTCCAGTGGAGCCTGGGAGGAGAGGTCTAGGGGAAAGCAGAGGGGGGAGAGGAGGATCAATGCAGGAATAATTCCCATTCATCACCATATATACATACCTGAGAATACCAATGTCAGCCTCAGTACCCCATATGGGGAAGGAGGGAAATGGGGTGGAAGCTGGGGAAAACCCACTGAGTGCTGTGTGCATGTGTATGTCATCATCACTATCAACCACATTATGAGACTATAATGCCAATAAAAGTAGAAAATGCAAATCAGTTCTAGTGCATTTGATAGACTCTAGAATAATTTGAACATAACAAGTGTTTGCTGGAACACGCATGAATTTCGAGCAAATTGCGTTTGCCTACGAGTGATTTTGTTTGTGAGAAACACTGGTAGATGCAATAAATGAATAAATAAATAAATAAATAAATAAATAAATAAATAAATGCACCCAGCCCAACTGAGCTGTGTGAAAGCAGACAAAACACACGTGCAGAAGCTGCAAAGGTCTATCAGCAACCTCATCCTACCATGCATGATGTGAGCTCACCCTTACCTGGAGTTACAGCTCTCTATCCAAATTTCCATTCCAGATAGACTTCCTTCTGCCACTTCCTAGTAGCTCCCAAACTGCAAATCTTTCTTCCAAGGCCCACCCCAGCAAGTAAATTTCAGAGTTTTTTCAAATATTCATTTTTTATAGTATTTGTGCATTCCCTAACGTTGAACATGTGTAAGACTCAGCTGTCCTTTTTAGGTAGTACTGGTGATGTTTGACTGTGATACCTTAACTCTACTCTTATTGAAAGTGCTGTGGCTTGGATTTTAAATTTCACCCCCTAAACCTCATGTGTTGTCAATGCATCCAAGTTAGATGATGGTGAATGGGTGGAGGAGGTGGGTCACTGGAAATGTGGCCTTGGTGACTATATCTGTCCCCGGCTGCCTCCTCTGGTTCTCTCTGCTTCCTGGATGCCAAGAAGGGAGCATGGCTTTTCCTCCTCTGCCATGTCTTAAAGCCCTGCCATATAGTGGTTTCTGCCTTGGGGTCAACCACTCATGGATTAACTACCATGTCTACAGACTTCTACTTTGAGGAGATAAATAATATCATAGAGGAGAGGTGGAAACTCTGGGCCCCAAATAAACTTTCCTTGCTCCATGTTGTGTTTGTCAGGTATTTTAGTCACGGTGATGAAAAAGCTTACTAAAACAGGTTCTGTGGTTTATATTGTGAATTGTGAATAGAATCAGTGAGTTTTAGGAGCATAAATGTCATATTATACCAAAGCTAAAGGCATAATGTATTGTGATACCAGTGTGCTGTCACCACAGAGGAGAACACGGGTGACATAGGCATGGGACGGTAAGCTCTTTAGTCTGCTAAGACTCTGAACCATGGAGGTGCTATTTCCAATGAAATTGGATCTATTCACTACCTTTACTACTGTAACAAGAAAACATAAGTATGTTACTGTGCTTCCTTTTGAGAATTTGTCCTGTCATTACCATATCCATATTGCCCCCATAGCTTCGGTTACCTAGGATGAACCTAACCAGTTGGCAGCATCTCAAACTCTGTGATGGATTTTCCAAAGACCAAAATGTACCATTTTTCTTGCCTTTTCAAAGAGAGCCACACAGGAAGGAAAACAAGAAATTCAACTTTTAAGCTGGGCTATTCACAGCCTTTGCTAAATCCTGGCAGAATTTCATGGTTTTTCATTACGATTCATCTCACTGATTTCCTAATGGAATAAACGAGCCTTTTCATTAAGACCATAGGGAAGTGAAGTTGGGTTACCCAAGTCATTAATTGTTGCTATCTGATGAGTGAAAAGTAGATTATTTTTCAATATGCATTTGAGGAGCCCTGGATATTCTTTCATGAATTTCCACTTTGTGAAATTTGGATCAAGGGAATGGAGACAATTGCTAGAACAATGTGTACCTTTTAGTTCTGTGGGCAGGCAAAGAAAAATGGATGGGCTGAGGAATCAGAACTACACTGTTAACAGTACTATTTCTCACTTTTGAGAGAGCCCAACCATTTCACCTGCTCAAGAACATTCCCTTCCTTTAACCCACTGTAGTGTTATCTCATTAATGTCTTAGCTTTTCACTTAGAGCAGACACTCTCACACATACTCACACACATACACATGGTGACATTTTGCTCTTCTACCAACCCATACTTCCTGGAAATATCGGTTTATATAAGAGGGGAAAAAGAAGTCATTTAAACCACATTCTAAATTCACTATTAGAATGTATTGATGTCTAACACAGAACTTTAAAACGACTTCATAGATAAACAATACAATTACATCTTTGTTTTAATTTTATCTGGATCTAAATTTAGACTGGGACCCTTATAAATTATTAAAAGCATAGACTATGTTTTCTTATTTAGTATAAAATTTAACAATCTTTGAATATACTACTTTTCTATTAGGGTTTAAGTCTATAATGTAGACTGAATCTTTGAATATACAATTAAATTTTTAAAGAAGAAAAAATGGTGGTGGTTGACATTGGGATGAGACAGCATATAGATCATTTGATATAGTATTTAAACATTTTTATTAGAACTAAATAATCTAGCATGCTGATATTTTATTTACTGGTCACTGAATATTCAGATTTGACAACATATAAATAATAAAAAATTTAATTAACTTGCCAATTTGATGTTCTAGTACTACAAGAACACAACCTTTGCAGACAATTTATTCTTTTAATTTAAATTAAAGACATATTCACCCAACTTTTTATCATTGGACCAATCCATTGTATGTATATTTCTGAAATGTGTTTGTGTATGTGTGTGTGTGTGTGTGTGTGTGTGTGTGTGTGTGAAAAAGAGAAGGAAGAAGATAGAGCAAGAAAGAGAGCATATGTTATGCTTCTGGAAATGCATAGAACAGAATTTAGAAATTTGTTCTTGAAATACATAAATCAAGATAAAAGAAATCATGAATGCAGAAACAACTATATAGAATAATTGTATGCAGTAGTTTGCCTACACAATTTTGTTGGATTTTGGCTCATTCATTGTTTTTTCCTACGTATAAATCAAAGTAAATTGTTTAAATGTGAAACATATAACTTTCTAAACTGGATTGTGGTTTACAAGATATTGAAACAGCTGGGAATTATAAATAAAGTCAGTCAATTTGTTGTTGAAAAAATTAAAGCTATATTATAACTCATAACAGCACCACACAAATCCAAAACCAAATGCAAGACTTTTGAGCTTTTAGATTTTCACAAGAAATCCTTTTATTTCAGCCTGGCTAGATCTATATTTTATATAATGTGGTATGTTCAACCTATAAAAATGGCAATGGGAGTCAGAAATGTACAAATGTACCCAAGTCTTCCTTTTTTTTTTTTTTTTTTTTTTTCGGTACTGGGGATTGAACTCAGGGGCATTCTACCTCCGAGCTACACCCCCAGCCCTATTTTTTATTCTTTATTTGGAAACAGGGTCTCACTAAATTGCAGAGTGCCTCACTAGGTAGCTGAGGCTGGCCTCGAACCCATATCCTCCAGTCTCAGCCTCCCAAATGCTGGAATTACAAGCGTGTGCCACCACGCCCGGCTTCCAAGTCTTCCATTTTGAAGACAAAATTGCTGAGACTATTTATGTGTGAGTTATAACAAATGATTTTTATGATTAGAAAATATGATGGTTCATCTGAATTGTCTATTTGATTGGACTGAAAGACATCTAGGATTAAGAGATTCCGAGGTATGTTGATAAGATGATTGGCTTGAGCAGCAAAATAAGGGGGGAGTCCCGCCCTGAATGTGGGTAGCACTATCTAATAGGCTGGGATCCTGCATGGAACCAAGTGTAGATGAAGGAGGAAGCGGGTTAAAGGAAAGCTCAGTGTTTCCTGAGTTGGTATGTCTATCGCCGCTGCTCTTGTCTGAGAACATTGATTCCAGTTCCTTTACTTTTCCACCATGAACTCTCATTGGTGATTCTTCATGGAGTTTCCAGTCCTTTCCATCTTGGACTGGGGCTACATCAGTGGTCCCTCATGTTTTGGGGCTCTAGCTTCTTGCACTGGGCAGCTACTGGTTCCTCTGGCTCTCTGGCATGATGGTGGTCACTTTGATAATACACAGCCTCTGGATGTATAAGCCAGTTTGATAAATCCCCTCATATAATATTCACATCCTGTGGGTTCTGTCCCTCTAGAGGACCTTGATGAATACAGACGACTCTACATAAATGAAGAATGATTATAAATTTTTGGTGTCATATAGACTGTCTACATTAATCCACCCCAATGTCTTATACTAAGTGTTCAAATGGTTAGACTGGTTTAAAATAACTGAATTGATTTGTCCTTTTGTCTTTGTATAAACATGAAATCTTCTGTATATTCATACATTATGTAAATATTTAATGAGCATGTATAATGGGCTAGACACTGTACTAAATATTGAGTATGCAGTGAAAAAGAAAAAAAATCAACATAATCTTTATTCTTATTTATGTAGCTTCATTTCATTACAACATGAACTGTATTTGTCAGTTATTCATCATTGAGACCAAAATATCTGACAAAAACTTAAAGGAGGAAAAGAGATTTAGTCCATTGTAAAACAGCTCCAAAGCAGAAACATACTGGCAGCAGGGAATGGTAGAGAAAAGCTGATGAGCTCTTGGCAGCCAGGAAGCAGAGAGAGTGAAAGAGGCAAGGGGCAGGGACAGAATAGTCATCAAGACCACACTCCAGTGACCTGTGTCCTCCAGCCATGCTCCACCTCTGAACCTTGCTGTGTTGGTGACCATGCTTTCAACAATGAGTTATGGGGAGATATTCCCAGTCCAAACCCCTAATAGTCTGCCCTTTGCCTCCAAAAAACTCATGCCCTTTCTCACAATGCATTTGACCCATCTCCAAGAGTCCCCATAGTCTTAGCAGTTCCAGTGCTGCTCAAAAGTCCAAGTCCAAAGTCTCCTCTGAGACCCTGGACAAATTCTTTTGTGTGAGTCCTTGTATAAAGAAAACAAAGAAACAAACAAACAAACAAAAAAGCAAGTTACATGCCTTCAACATACAATAGCAGAGAGCAAACATTGCTGTTCCAAAAGGGAGGAAAGGTGACGTAGAATGAAGGGGTGGAACCAAAGCAAGACTGAAATCCAGCAGGGCAGATGCTGAGTCCTGTAACTATACATCCATCATCTGGGGCACATGGTGGTGAGATGTGCTCTCCAAAGGGCTCAGGTAGATCTGCATCTATGGCTTTCTAGCTTCACTGATGGCAGCCTATGTGGCCACTGTCTCTTGGCTTGCAGATTTCCTGGACAGATGTGTTCCTGCATCTCTTAATTCTTGAGGTCTCCACTGAAGCTTCAGCTTCCTTCTCATGGCTTTACTCATCACTCCTTAAGGGCTTCCTGCAGAGATTCCATGCCAGCTACATCTTGCCTGACCTCCCAGGCCTTCCTTTGAAATCTCAGTGGAAGCTTGGAAGCTTCCATGACTCCTTAACTCCAGCATCCTATATTTCTGCAGAACCAGCACCAGATGAACAATGCCAGGGACTGCCATCAGCTCGGTCAGTAGCTGCCTCCCTGGGTTGCAGGGGTTTCAGTGTCTGGGCAGCTGAGTACGCTGAAATAATACCATAAAAACAACTTTGTAGGCACCTGTGTGTGCATTGATTGCTCCCAAGGCCTCTCTTCAAAGCAAACTCTGTCAAACTAGTTTCCACTGTCATACCCTTAAGGTATGCCCCAGAGTGAAACCATGACATGAGCAAAAGAAATAATAAGACTCCTCATTCAGAAGAGATGGCAGAGAGCACCCAGTCCCTATTTTGTATGCTAAGAAACTAAGATCCAAAGAAATAATGTGTCATGATGAGGTCCATGCCTTCAGTTAGTTAGTAGTCCAGAAGCAGAATCTGATTATCTGACTTTTTCTCTAATGATCCTGCCCCTATACTTGGCTGCTTCTACTTAGTTGCTGCTGCTAAAAGATTTTCTTTTCATGAAAAAGAAATGAAGTATCTTCAGAATAATTCTCTCCATCTAATCAGATAATAAAAATGCAGAACTACCTTTGTCTCCTCATTTCTGTCTTATCAGCTGCTAAATAACCTAAGGACATTTTATTCCCTTGACTTCTGCCTAATTCTTTCCCCTCTAACTTCAACACTCATCATTAATCCATTTCCCCTGACATACTGTCATTTAGGCTACATATGGGCTATATTCACATTTTATAAAAACCCTATTTCAGTTTAAGAATCTTGCCTTAGTTAAACAGAATCTAACGTGTTGCAGTCAATGTCATCAGAGATGCACTATTTCACTTGAAATGACACAAACTTACATAAATATCTTTCATTCATATTTTGTACAAACCATGAGCTCTAGGAAACTATAATTGCATCACTTTCAAAAATTAGTTGTTGAAATATTTTACATTGTATTATAAAGGTACTGGACTATCCAGGTGGGGTGGCCCATGCCTGTAATCCAGTACTTGGGAGGCTGATAGAGGAGGATCACAGGTTCAAAGCTAGCCTCAGCAACTTAGTAAGGCTCTCAGCAACATAGCCAGACCCTGTTTCCAAACAAAAAATAAAATAGAGCTGAGTATGTAGCCAAGAGGCTGAAGGGCCCTGGTTTCTATCCACAGTATACACCCCCCCCCCAAAAAAATTAAAAAGATACTAGACTGAATTGATCCCTGAATGAGTGGATTTAAGTTGATTCTCCTCTATTTTCTTTTCCCTCTGCATCTTGTCATATGCATTTTGGAGGGTTGGGAGCACAGTGAAATACACAGAACAATTTAGTAATTAAACAGATGAGAAAGGATGGAATGAAGACAGGGTAAGAGGGAGGGAGGGAGGAAATAGAGGAGAGCACTCAGAGACTTCAAGCAGAGAGTATGTAGTAGTCACAGTCTCAGCTCTTGTTACCATGAGACATTTTGATTTGTGGTCTGATGAACTGGCTGTGTGAACTTTTATCTTTACAAAAGGAAAAGGCCCGTTTGCATAAGCACGGGCATCACATTTCAGCTAGCGTCCCTTTGGAGATTTGAAAGATCTCAAGTTCTCCCTCCTCCAAATACAAACACAGACTTAGTCAGGTTTCTCATCAGCTCGGAGAAGTGAAAGGACACGTGACTCTGGTAGACAAAACAAGAAGACACGCAGACTCACTGGAAACGTCTAGATCTTGAAAAGTACCTGATGTGGAAAAAAATTAAAAGAGACAGCAATGGAAAATTCTTTTGCTGGCTTCCTGTTCTCCTTCCTGCTGAAGTGGGATTAGTTACCAGCTGTCAAAAGAAATACCACTTTTAATTCTTAGGGTTTTTTTGGGGGGGAAAGGAAACTTTAGAAAAAAATAAATGTCTTGGAAGGGAGTAAGGAAACAAGGGCTTTCCTTTTTGCAATTTTCTCTGAATTCATTCCTGGGGAGGAAAGGATTGTGCCTTCAGGTGAAAAGGGAAGACTAGGGAAACCATGCACGTGTGTGTATTATCCGCCCCCAAATGTTACCTAAGGAAATAATCAGTGTGCTAATGAAGTCAGGTGTGGCCTTAGGACTTCAAATATCCAAGTACATATCTGAACTCTTCCTTTAGATAGACTAAGACAGAACTAATAAATCAGAGTAGTCATCTTTTTGAAATCAAATCAGCCCTCTTTGATGTAATTCTCATTCCTGTGGAATATATGATTCCTTAAAAGGGTGACAACTTTTCTATTTACATGTGCATCTTGTATCATATGGAGAAATAGAATTTACTTAATGTTTAGGCATGCTCTTTAAATGTTGGGTCTGGCTAGGCATGTTGGTGCATGCCTGTAGCCCCAGTACTTGGGAGGCTGATTGGGAAGGATTGCAGATTCCATGCCAGCATGCAGTAATTTAGCAGGACCCTGTTTCAAAATTTAAAAAATAAAATAAAATAAGGTTGTAGGGCTAGGACTATAACTCAGAGGTAAAATGCCCGGGAGTTCAATCCCCAGTATCAGAAAAAAAAAGTAAGAATCAAAATAGTAAATATAACCTAATCTTAGTTGTATGTTAACATAATAAGGGTAAATAAATAATAAAGGGAAGAGAATAATGGAAAATAATAAAATAATTTGACAAAGCAAATTGAGTCTTGGGATTGATTTTTATTGCCTTATTTGTATTGTTATTGATATTATCTACAATACTCATATACAACTTTAACATCCAATAGAGATTTTTTGAAGGTATTCTACTACTTGCCTCCACCCCCCATCCCTGGCAACTGTTAGCATGATTCACTCCATCAGACTGTCACATGACACAGCCAATGTCTTTAACTTTGTAAATCACTATTGAAGCATTTTACATCAGCTTCTGAAAATTCTCAATGGGATTGCTCTTTGAGGGAGAACATGCCTCTGCCTCTTTCCATCTATTTTCTAGAAGGCTTGGAACACAGTAAAAACAAGCAAAGCCCTTGAAGTAGAAGTAAGACACTCTAAAGAAAAAAATAATTCAAGAACTAGATGGTAAAGAGAGGGAACCACCCAGGCGCAATCTCTCAGTTATGATGTGGGGTGGGCTACCCATCATCAAGAGGCCTGGGAAGAAGTGGATAGGGAGTGACAGGGAAGCTCACTAGAAACTCAACTGAAGAGAAGAGTTGAAGTGGATCGATAAACAAGTAAATTTATATAGTATGCCTGCTCAAGTCAGAAAAGCACTAGATCCCCAGAACCTATGGTGTCCAAGCTTTCTCCTTGACACCTTGTTAGACTCAAAGATGCATAAGATTCAGCCTGTTCCTAGTTACTAGCATTTACAACTTGGTGAAGGAAATAAGGTGCACAACAAAGAATGATAAAATATAGATTGAAAAGACTAAAGCCTTAAATGGGTTTCTTCTTCTTAAATTATTTTTAATAAACTATTAATTGAGACCTGTAGTAGGCCAGGCAGAAGTTAGCAAGAGAAGTCTTGAAGGAGAGAAAGATGTGACAGTCAGCTTTCTATTGCTATGACAGAATACTTGAGATAAGTCAACTTACAAAGAATGTTTTGGCTCAAGATTCCAGAGGTTTTAGTCCTTGGTCAGTTGGCTCTGTTGTTTGGGGCCTGTACTGAGGCAGAAAGACTATCATGACAAGGGCACGTAGTAGAGCAAAGCTGCTTACTTGATGACCTCTGGGAAGAAAAAGACAAGAGAGGAAGGGGTCAGGGTACCAATATTCTCTTCAAGATCATGTCTCCAAGGACCTAACTTTCTTCTAAGGATGCACAGACCACACCTCCTGAAGGTTCTATCCTCTCCCAAGAATACTATAAGCTGCCAATGAGGCCTTTAGAACATGGGCCTTTGGAAGCATTTACGATCCAAACCAGAACAATGGAATTTTTAAATTATAGAAATACATTTGAACTTAAACATGTGAGGCAATCCATTAATCAGGAAAGAGGAACATTGCCTTTGAAGAACAGTGACTTATATGGTTTAGCTAGTTCATGCTTAGTAAATATCTTGAGGTCACTTGGGGTCAAGGGCAGGGTGCTCAGTATTTTAGGCATGGAGGGTAAGAGCCTCTGTTGAGGACTTAAGGTCCTCTGAATTCTGCTCACATTGAGTACGTGAAAAGAGAGAGGCTGATTGTGTTCCAATGAACTTTTATATGTACGGACACTAAAATTTGAATTTTATGTCACAAAATATTCCTCTTTTAATTTGTTTTCTTCAATATTTAAAAATGTAAAAACTCTTCTTTTTTGTTCTTGTTTCTGCAGTGCTAGGGATGGAGAATAGGGTTTCATGGATGCTAGGCAGCAGTTCTACCATGGAACTACAACTCCAGACCTAAAACTCATTCTTAAATCACAGTCCTTGCAAAAACTGGAAGCAGGAAATAGCCAGATAATGGCATAGCTAGAAGAGTAATATCTCAGTTCTAGTAGCCCCTAAGTATACTGCTACCTCCCCAGAGGCATTTCTGAACTCATCCAACAGTCATAAAGGACAAATCATTCAAAACATAATTAGTAATCTCTTAAAGTTGTTCCATTCAAATAATGAATTCTTTCTTTGCTGACTTGTAATTTGACAACTTTTTAAACTAATATGATCCAGCCAGGTGCAGTGATGCATGCCTGTAATCCCAATACTTGGGAGGCTGAGACAGGAGGATTGCAGGCTCAAGGATAGCCTGAGCAACTTAGTGAGACCCTGTGGGTTTGGCTCAGAGGTAGAATGCCCCTGGGTTCAATCCCCAGTACCAAAATCAAAACAAGACAAAACAAAAAATCCTAACATGATCAGTCCTTCAGTTTTCTTAATTCCTCTCTGTTTGGGGACGGAGCACAGTTAACAAAATCTCAGCCTCAATGAAGTTAATTTTCAGTGAGGGAGGAGGAATAGGCATGGAACAAGAAAGTCCACCCAGAAATCCAGGTATCATTTTTATTTGGCTTTTTAATGTACTTTTATTGGTGCATTATCATCTTACATCATAATGTAAATCATGTTGACATTGACATACATGCACACAGCCCTTGGTGCCCACCCCTGCCTCCCCATCTCCCGGCTTCCCATACAGAGGACTGAGACTTATATTGGGATTGGAAATACTAACATCGAGAACACAATTGATGTTAGTATTTCCAATAATGAACCTCAGTCTTCCTCCTCCCCTTCCCTTAGAACACTTCCCTGGCTCCACTGAGGTTTCTCCTCCATTATCTGGAGTCCCTCTGGTATCCCAATTACTCCCTAGCTTGCGCATATTAAAGAAAACATATGTCCCTTTACTTTCTTTGACTGGCTAATCTCAACATAATTTTCTCCAGGTCTTTCCATTTTCTTGCAAATGACATTATTTTATTCTTCTTTATTGCTGAGTAGAATTCCATTGTGTGTAGTTTTGTGATCCATTCATTTGTTGATGGACACCTGGGTTGATTCCATAATTTGGCTATTGTGAATTGTGCTGCTATGAACATGGATATGCATATATTACTGTAGTTCTCTGATTTCAACCTCTTTGGAAAGATACCCCAGAGTGGTATAACTGGATCATATGGTGGATTCATTCCCAGTTTTCTAAGGAATTGCCACACTGATCTCCATAGTGCTGAACTAGTTTGCCATCCCACCAACAGTATAGAAGAGTTCCTATTTCCCCACATTCTTGCCAACATGTATTGTTATTTGACTCCTTGATGATTGACATTCTGATTGGGGTTAGATGGAATCTCAATGTAGTTTTGATTTGCATTTCCCTAATTGCCAATGATGTTGAACATTTTTTCATGTATCTATTGGCTATTTGTATCTCTTGTGAAGTATCTATTCAATTCAGTTGCCCATTTCTTGATTGGGTTATTTGTTTTTCTAGTGTAAAGTCTTTTAAGTTCTTTGTGTATTCTAGATATTAATCCCCTGTCCAAGGGAGAGCTGGTAAAGATCTTCTCCCATTCCATGGGCTTTCTCTTTAGACTTTTGATGGTTTCCTTTGATGTGTAGAAACTTCTTAGTTTAATACCATCCCACTTATTAATTCTTGTTTTGATTTCCTGAGCTTTGGGGGTCTTGTTGAGGAAGTTTCTACCTGTGCCTATATGTTGGAGTGTTGAACCTATGCCCGCCTCTATTAGCTTCACCGTCTCTGGTCTAACTTCCAGGTCTTTGATCCATCTTGAATTGACTCTTATGCAAGGTAAGAGGTATGGATTTGTTCCATTTTTCTACAAATGTATAACCAGCTTTCCCAACACCACTTGTTGAAAAGGCTGTCTTTTCTCCAGCATATGTGTTTGGCTCCTTTATCGAAGATCCATTTGCTATAAGTGTGTGGATTTGTTTCTGTATCTTCTATTCTGTTCCATTGGTCTATGTACCTGTTTTTGTGCCAATACCATGCTGTTTTAATTACCATGCTGTTTAATTATACTATAGCTCTATAGTATAATTTGAAGTCAGGAATTGTGATACTTCCTACATGATTCTTATTGCTGAGAATTGCTTTAGCAATTCTGGGTCTTTTATTTCTCCATATGAAATTTATGACTGATTTTTCTAGGTCTATGAAGAATAACATTGATGTTTTGATAGGGATTGCATTGCTTCTACAGATAACTCTTGATAGAACGGCCAATTTGATGATATTTATTTGCCTATCCAAGAGCAGGAGAGTCAAAGACCTCTGTAATGAGGCCAGGCATGGTGGCGCACACTTGTAATCCCAGCATTCGGGAGGTTGAGACCGGAGGATCCGGGTTCGCAGCCAGCCTCAGCCACCTATTGAGGCACTCCACAACTTAGTGAGACCTGGTTTCAAAATAAAGAATAAAAAATAGGGCTGGGGGTGTAGCTCAGAGGTAGAACGCCCCTGAGATCAATCTCTAGTACCACACACACAAAATAGACCTCTGTAATGAAAATTATAAAACACTAAAGAAAGAAATTTTAGAAGATCTTGGAAGACAAAAAATGTTTTTTTACTTATATGTGAGTTTGTCTGTGTCTGTGTCTGATAGTCTTTAAATTTACTTCAAACAAAGGAATGAAGCCACATTCTGAGTCAGGTGGAGTAGGGATGTGATCCAACTTCTCCACCTCTCCTCCTGCTCTGCCATGTTTAGGTATTTCGTGGTCACAGATCACTTGGTGACACAAACCAACCTTTCCTGAAACTGCCCCTCCAGAGTAGTGGGAGTGTATGTACTCTTGTGCCCTCTTAAAAGTTCTTTGAGACAGAACACTAATAAACAGAGGAATTCTGCTTTCAAAGAAGCAGGTTAAGGAATGATACTAACCATCAAGCCAGACCTCTCACAGACACATTACAGGGCAAGTTGCCTCAATACCATGGGAATGTTGACATGTATCTAGTGTTCAAATTTCTTTGCCAAGAAGGCAACCTCTGGGTCCACTGCTTCCCTGAAATTTACGCGTGACTGAAAAGTTAAGTCCCGTGGAGGATTCAGGTTCTCTTATGGTTGTTGTGTAATAGGTTGCGAAACATGTGTTCATATCCAAACGTCTATGATAGCCTTAATGATAGTTGCCAGACTGGAACACTGATTATCTCCCTGAGATAGGAGTTGTTGTTGCTGTTATTATTATCATCGTTCCCATTTTATGGATGAGATAGGTTAGGCACTTTCCCAATGGTGCCCAGCTAGTAAGCAATAACATTAACATCGTTGAGTCTAATCTGACTTTCTCAAGTGTTCCTACTTTGAAAAATGGAAACCCAAACCAAAGGACCCCAATACAGCCACTAGTATTAGAACTCGTAAGAGGCTCCTTAAGTTGGAGGGTTAATCAAGCCATATATGATCTTCCAGATTCCCCAATCTATCAGTATTCTTTGACATAAAGGCCAATAATGATTCCTAGCCAGCAAAATACTCCCATGGACTTTCCTGGATAGAACTACCCCAGGTTCTGAAGTGCTTGGGATTGTTATTTCTTTAGTTTTCCAGGGGTTACTTTTCACATTTTCTGGAACTTTCTCTTGACTCTAGTACTCTAAATCTACCTCTCCTCATATCATCACTCAATGTTCTGTCCTCGTGAGCCAGCTTAATCACATGACCATCTCTACGTGGTATTTATCTCTCTAGGAGCTGCTGAGGCGAAGGAACTATCAGAGGGTACCTTCCAGACCTTGACCACTGACTGCATCTTCTTGACCATCTCAGTCTCAAGCTCAGATTGCTGGGATTGAGGGAAGAAGGATGCTTTAGGTATAATCTGTGTCTTCTGCCTAATCAGGGTGGATCAACTGTCCTACCCAGGCTAAATAACTGTTCAAGGCGTGCTGAGCAGAGGAATGAAGAGACGCTTGGCAGGTTCTGATTGTCTGTCTCAGTTTGCATTGGCATGCAGTCCCAGCCCTCACCGGCTAGGATGTAGACAAAGAGTTCTGCCGGAAAGACTTTCTTTGCACTATTCAAACTCTAAAAACTAGCACGAATGTTTCCATAGGTTAATTCCCAGCAATCCTGTTTGTAAATATTTGAGTCACTTGCTGGCATTGGTGGGCGTGTCTCTGGCCCAGGTAATCTTCCTCTTTCGGATCCCTGACTAAGGGAAAACTTGGTCAGGGTATAGTGGAGTGACCTTCACACTGTAGCACCTCCTCCGGAGGTAGAGAGGCAGTGAGGTCACCGCTGTCTCAGCTGACTGGCTGTCTTCTGCTCTGTAAGATGCCAGAGGCTACCTATGTAAGTTCCCAGGGTGGAACTGTAGGAACAAGTCGATGTCAATGGTTAACCCAGGTTCTTGGTGTCTGGGACTTTTCTTTCCTGTATTATTAACTAAAGAACATTCTTACTCTTGCCCAGCTAAGAGCGGCCAGCTCCTAGATTCTCTACAGGGAGTGTGGATTGAAGGTAAGCATTACTCTATTTTTGCTCTTTTACCAAGTCGCATAGCCTGTGATTTGCTCCTGTTGGGCTCTTTGGAGAGTTGCAATGCTCTGTGTCCAGCCATGCAAATATCTGTGATGATTTAATAATTATTAAATACATTTAATTTTCCATCCAAGTACCTTAAGTAATTGTCAAATTGTATGTCATATTCCTCAATTTATTTGGAAGCTTTGGGCAAAATAAGTCTCACATTGGTGTTTATAGTCTGTGAAATAGATCTTATGTGCCGTTGTATATGTAGAGACCTCAAAGTGACTTCACAATGTTCTTATGTATGGAACATTCTGTGATTTCTTTCAAAATGAGATTGTTAGACCTTAGATAGATAGATAGATAGATAGATAGATAGATAGAAAGAAACATGTAACTGTAAGAACTGGAAAACATTCATTTTTATATCCCCTATAAAAGCTTTAAAAATGTAGATTAACTTTTTCTTAAAGTTGTATATAATCTAGAAAAATAGATAGATAAATAGAAACGTGTAACTGTAAGAATTGAAAAACATGCATTTTTATTTCTCCCTGTAAAAGCTTTTAAAAAAATGTAGGTTAACTTTTTCTCCTAGAGATGTATGTAATGATATAAGAGGAAATAAAACATCTATTTGTCTAGACTTACTTTAACATGAATTCCAAGTGATGAGTTTTCTTTTGCTATTTCACCTTAATTATTTTACAACTTTTTTTCTTTCTTCTTCTTTTTTTTAATTTTTGATTAAGATCTTAGAACTTTTGTCCTTGAGGGCTTATTCAGGCAAGTACGAACTTGTAAATATTTGTTCTCTAGATACCACAAATTCCTTAGCACATATAATGTGTTACTTTTTATTGTTGTTGTTTTTAAGTGGTCAATAAGAACTTTTCTATAAAGTGGACAAATTTTGATCCTGTACATTAGAGATCTGTGCAGGTGTATGGACTGAAAGATCCTGAGGAAAAGAGGACTGGTATTTTTAGTGACTACAACCCTTACAGCACAGTGAGAGTCGGCACACTAAGAAGAAAAGAAGGGGTACATTAATGTATCTTTGCTAGTGGACCATGGAAAATGAAGGCCAACTTTTCTCTATGTCGGGTTTTAACCAGTAAAATAACTTGAAGTGGCTAAACCACAGCTGTTTTGTAGATTACATTTAAGAAATTTCTGGAATTAAGACAATCAGAAGTTTAAAAGTGAACAGAGTTCAGAGTTCGATTCAAATCAGCAGAGAACAGAGTGGGGTGAGGAAACGGGGGTGGGGAGAGAGACAGAGAAGGAGAGAGAGAAAAAAAGATAAAAACCTTGAGTAACAGATAGATTTGATCATGCTTAAGTTTAATTTTAAAATGTGAAAATTATGATAAATCCAAGATATCCATCTCATACAAAACAAGATCACAACATTTGCAACTGGAAGAAAAGACTGAAATAGGAGTGGCTCTCAGTATGCTATTTTAATTCATTTTTCTAAATAAAGATATTTTACTTGGGAAAGAAGACTTTTTAAAGATTTTGAAAAAAATAGGATTTTACTACATATTAGCTTTAGTGGTGAATACAAGTTAAGATTTGGATACAAATTAATTGAAAGTTAGATTTGGTAAACACAGTGTTTGAGGGATATATACATACATATATATATATATATATATATATCCCTCATATATATATATATGGCATCTAAAGTAAATATCCAGTACCCTAACAACCATGTAGTTTCTTTAAGTTTGCAAAACCCACCACCTGAACACATTGTCCAGCTTTTGTCTCCTCTGAAGCTTATGCTTAATTCATCTACCTTCCTTCCTAGTTCTAGGAAAGTGACCTCTAACCTAATTACAGAAATCGTAAGTGGAAAATTTTGGTATTTCAGGCATCGCATGGATGATAAGTATTTCTAGGGTAAGGAGGGGACATAGCATTTAGGTGCTCACTATGTCCTGGGTGCTTGCCTGCTGTGCTCATTGAATGTTCCTTGTAAAGAAGGAATATGTTTATTTTATAACTGAGGCTTAGACTTTGTGCTTTCTGGCTTTTTTTTTTTTTCCCTCTGGGACTTAGATTCAAATTTAATCTTGGCTGGGTTGGAAGGTGCATACTGATACATGCATTTCCTAATACACCGATGTAGAGAGGGTTGAGACAGCTCCACAGGCAGAGGGGAAGGCTACAGGAAGATGGTTCACAGAGGATTTTTGTGCATCAATGTGGTCGGCAACACAGTCAGGCCTCCAGCACTCTCTCCCTTGGAACCTAGCAGTGACTTTTTCTTCCATGGATATTGGTTTCAGCAAACTGACTGGGTATCTATCATTGCAGGAAGCTTCATCACTCCAAAGGGCCAGATCCTTAACCCTCCAGAATCCACCCAGGTTTCCTCGACGATGGTGATGACTAGACTCACTCTTCTTCTCTCTTAAACATGTTCAATTATAATACATCAATACTAAAAAATGTGTCTTTCAAAATGGATGTAATTTTATGTTTTTCCTTATTCATGCTATTTTTTAAATAAACAGAAATAGGATTTTTTAAGTATACTTTTATTGGTGCATCACAATTATACATCACAATGCAGTTCAGAGTGATAGAAACATACATGGGCACAGCACTTGGTGTATTCTTTTTATTTATTTTTTTTAAGGAGAGCAATACTTACATGTTTTCATGAAAAAAGAAACTCTAGAATTGTGACTTTTTCCCATTGTCTTCTCAAGATCTTGACCACTGTAAAATCTTGAAATACTGAGAGAATGGGTTAACTGGTTGTTTCCCTGATTGGTTGGTACTATACTGAGTAACACACATTTTTCACTAATTCATTTATGGATTGATTCCCTTTCTCAGTAAATATTTATTATTGCTAAAAAAGCTTTTAAGGACTGGGGTGAGAGATTGTTGATTATAATGAATCCATTTTTCTTGCAGAATTCATGGCTAGGGAGGAAAGGAAACAGATTATCATAGATCAATATGATAATTCACATATTTGATAAATGTTTTTCAACTGACTGCTCTGTGCTAGACATTGATCAGATATTTTGAGTATATTGATGGAAAGAAAAGAAGATGAAAATTCTGTCTTTCTGAATCTTATATGAATCTTTGTGAAAGTTGAGGTGACTCTGAATTAGTAAAATAAACATCATGCCAAAAGGGGATAAGTAATATGGAGGAAAACGGAATAGAGGAGGGAACTGTATGGGAGGGGACAGAGGACCTAGAACTTTGTATTAGTTATTTGTGCTGTGTAACAAATTTCCTCACCACATCATGGCTTAGAAGAGCAAATGCTTGCTGTATCCTCTCTGGGTCAGAAATCCAGCCTCATTGGGATCTTCTGGATCAAGGTCTCTTCCAGGTTGCAATTAAAGTATCTACAGGGGCTGCAGAGGTCTCCAGCCTCACCTGAGGAATGGTCCTCTTCCAATGTCATTTGCCTGCTATTTGCCAGGCTTTGGCTCCTTCCTGGGGAGTGGAATAGCTGCCTCCATTCTCCAGTCATTACTGGCCTCAGCCATCCCTCAGTTCCTTTCCAGATGGGGCTCTCCATGGAGCAGTCCACAGCAGAACAGCCAGTTCTCATGTCAGCAAGTCAGTGATAAGGGAGGACAGGAGCCAGAGTGCTTGTCTAATCTCACCTTGCAGGTGACAGCCCTCAGTTTGGCCATATTCTGTTAATTAGCAGCAGTCACCTGTATAACTCCCACTCAAGAGAAGGGAGTTAGACAAGGGCATAAAAACTATCTTCAAAGCTGCCTGTCTGGAGTTTGCTTTTGTAAAGTAGGATTGTCAAACAAGGATGTGCTAAGAAGCCTGGTATCAGGGTGAAGACCTGGAGGAGCTGGGCTAGTCAGCGAGGTTGAATTTCTGTGAGGAGCAGGTCTGGTGCATAGGAAGTCCTGAGGCTTGTTGGAGAAACAGCAGGGAGGCTGCTACCATTGAAGCAAGGTTGCAAGAATGAGAGTTTTAGTGGGTGAGTTCGCATGGATGTGTCATTTTTTTTTTTTCCAAGATGGAGAAGATTCTGCAAGTGACATGTGTCAGGGCAGGTTGTGTAGTGTTAGATAACATTTCCTAAGACATTTTAACTGAAACACAAACAATCAGTTATTTCTTTTCTTAAGGAAAAAAAAATATGTGTTCTAGAGAACTTGACAAATAAAAAATTTCATTTTGGCATATTTAAACTTGTCATTGAAGCCTATTTTATGTAATTTATATTTTTGGTAGCTTTGAGCTATACCTGCGGCCTTTTTTTTATTTTTTATTTTGAAACAGGTTCTTGCTAGGTTGCTGAGTATCTTGCTAAGTTGCTGAAGCTGTCCTTGAACCTGAGGTCCTCTTGTCTCAGCCTCCCAAGTATTGGGCTTACAAATATATGCTACCATGTCCAGTTAGAGCCTATTTTAAATCTTTAAATCAGAGCTATGTTTCCATGCAGTCAGTAATCATTCACTGAGTCCTATTGTACTAGATAATCTGATACCTAGATAACAAAGACTTGATCCCTGTCCTGAATCTGGCAGGAAATGGCAGGTAGATAACTAGCTAAGAGGAAGGCAATGGTCTAGTATCAAGGTGACATAAAGTATGGTTAGCATACAAATTAACTGAACTTTTTCCTAGGAAACCAAGAGGATGAAAGCCAAGTTTGTGGCATGTTGGAGTCCTGGGTATGCTTTTGGAACTCAAAGCTTTTAGACAGTCTAGTGTTGGTTTCTAAACTGGGGTTTCAAGTTTTTCCATTGCTGGAAGACCTCTCTGACAGTTTCCTTACAAGTGTTGTCTTTTTCCACCTATAGTTTGGTAACTATATTAGCCAAGGTTCTCTGACTAGAAGCAACAGAATATAGAGAAAGACAAGGAGAAGGAAGATGATGGAGAGGAGGATGGAATGGGAGAAAGAGGAAGAAAAGAAAGAGAGAGAGGAAGAAGAGAAGGGGAATGAGGAAGAGGAGAAAGAGAGGTAAAGGAGAAAGAAGAGGAAGAAGAGGAGGAGGAGGAGGGAGAGGAGAAAGAGGAGATGTATATTTTAAGGAATAGGTTCAAGTGACTATGGGACTAGCAAGTATGAAATCTGTAGGACAGGCTGGCAAGCCGGAAATTCTAGAAAGAGTTGATGTTGCAGTCTTGATCCAAGTTTGCAGAACAGGCCAGAAGATAGAAAATTTGTAGTATTGAGGAAGAATTGCTGCTGCTCCTTCAGAAAGTCTTCCCTGACTCCTAATGCCTTCAATTAATAGGGCCAGGCTCACGCACATCATAGAGAACAGTCTGCACTATTCAGAGTCTATTGGTTGTAAATGTTCATCAAATCTAACGTATCTTCATAATAATAGCCAGACTGGTGTTTGAGCAAACAACTGGCCACTGCAGCCCAGCCAAATTGACTAGGAAATTAACCATCACAGTAAAAAGAGGGTATTTTCAACCTAATTGAATTTTGCTATCCAGTTATGAGACATCATTAGTTTGAAGCTTCAGTTTCTATAAAAGGAATTAAGAACCATACATTATTAATTCTATACATTGTAAATGCTCTAAAGTGAGTCTACCTAAAAATACCATCATTTGCATATAGAAGCATCTGTTAATTTAATACAGCATTTTTGGTGCTACGGCTTTTAAATAATTCAACTTGGTAAAAGGAAAAATTATTTCTTATATTGAGGTGAAGAACACATTGCTTTAAGACACTCACAGTGTAGTCTTTCAATGGCATTGCTTCATCCCCCGTTAAACTCACTATCTCTATCATATATGTTGGTTGTTATTTATGCTCTCCTATATTTCCATGGAGTTTATTTTTTGTGTTTATGAGTCCGACCTCTGATAGTCACCATAGCAGCATTATGCCAGGATCTCCACGAAGCCACCAAGAATATGACATAGCATCTAGAAGTATTTATTTAAGTTAATAATTTGGATGACCTGGACTTGGTGGTGCATGCCTGTAACCTCAGTACTTGGGAGGTTGAGATAGTAGGCTCACAGGTTTGAGGACAGTGTCAGCAATGTAGTAAGACTCTCGGTAGTCTAGGAAGACCTGGTTTCAAAAAAAAAAATTAAAATTTTGGGGTTATAGCTTGGAGGAAGAATGCCCCTGAGTTCCATTTCCAGTACCATAAAAAATTTGGATGGGAAAGTAAGGAAAATTAAATAATTGAACTAATAAGTATTTAAAAAATTATTTTGGCCACAAAAGTATGAGTGTATTCTATACACACTCATATGTGCTTGTTTTGAATATATATATATATATACATATATATTCAAAACATCTTAAATAAAAATCATAAGTCTGTGGAATATTTTGAGTTTAGGACAAGTCTTCTATGCTTTATCTTCAGATTTCCCCCAGGATATGGGGTAGGGATGAGAGTAATGTACACATTTCTCTTCTGCTTTGCGAAGATTTATTTTTTCCTTCTCATTGATGGAAATTTTTGAAAAAAAAAAAAACCTATTACAGGATGGCTTTTATTAGACAAAATTCTTGGGTTTGGTTACTAGTTGATTAGTTAGGTGACTCTGCCCCAGAAAAATATCGACTCGCCCACAGATGTGGCCATTCTTTTCACAAACATGTGCATTTCTCACCTTGTGTGAGAGGCATCCAAACAACGGGTGATTTGGAACATTCTGTTCTGGTTTTGGAAAATAATCCAAAGTAACCTCGCTGCAGGAGGCAGCTAGCGTAATGGTCGGACTGCAAAAATTATTCAGCAGACCTTCGATGAGAGGTGCTGCTACATGGGAGGTAGCAGCTTGGGTCTACTGTCTGAGAGCTTCAAAGGGATCATTGACTAGTACCTGAAAGCTGTACTTAGGCTTCTCTGATGAGATAATTAGGCAATTAGCCGACCTTCTAGTGCTCTTGTATTGTATTATTGAGTTCTATTTTTAGATGACACAGTGAAATCTTTCCTGGACTTGAAATTTGTGGAAACGCCAGAATATTAAGACTGAGCAATTTACCAGGCTTGTCAAATCAAAAAGCTTGTTCAGTTTGCATACTTCGTTTGCCTTTTGTTTGGGTCAGAATCAAGCCAACTCGTGGGGGGTTAAAAAGGGAAAGTGGTGTGGTTAATTTGAGCAAATGATGTAAGACCATCAAGTTACTCACCCATAAATTTAGGTTTTATGGGACTAGAAGGTAGTTTCATTTCCTTGTGACCAAAATTTTATTTCACTGTAGTAAATAGTGATGTTGAGGTGAAGAGACAGTTATGCCATTCAGACTAGGAGTTTCAGTGCTTATGAAGTGTTAGGAGAAACAGAAATGAACAAGGCCAAATCATAAACCAGCAGACCCAAACAAAAGCAAAGAGAAGGCAAACGGTATGTAAGAGGCATCCATCGGACACTGTTTGCAGGCTCGTATCACTGTAGATAGTCTTTTTCACGTGCCTCTCCTGCACAATTGTGCCAGCTCATCTCTGTTCTTTGCTAGCAAATAGTGGGCACCAGTACTCTGTGTGTACATGGAATTTGGAATTTGTTGGGGCAGTTTATGCAACAGAAGCACAGAAGTACTGAGCTAGCAGAGCTATCAGGTGAGAAGTCCAAAATTCTGGAGGCATTCACTGTTCGGCTGCTGTGTGTGTGTGTGTGTGTGTGTGTGTGTGTGTGTGTGTGTGTATGTGTGTGTGTATGTGTGCAGAAGGTCATACCATGAGTACAGTATGGTGGGTTTGGTTATTTTAGACATCAAGACAACACTGTTCAGGAACCATCTCGCCCTTCAGTGGACAGGATGCTACTGTCTCCTGTTCAATCACTGGCATCCTCTCTTCTAAGCAGATGTTCAGCGACTTGTTCTATTGGGCACTGGGTGTATACAGATAAATCCATCAGTTTCTTGCTATTGGGGAAGTCAGTGTCTACCAAATGAGGAACACTGGCAGGAAAACTATAGAGCCTGGGGCATTAGAAAGCTTTGCAGTGGAAGTGATACTTGTATTTTAACTAGCAGGGAGAGAGAGAGAGAGAGAGAGAGAGAGAGAGAGAGAGAGAGAGAGAGAGAGAGAGAGAGGAGACGCTTGTCTGATTATAAAGAAACTAACAGGTTTGGGAAAGAAAATGTAAGAAGTTCAGTGTGGCTGGAATATAATGTTCTTGCTATGAGGACAGAAGCAGAGTGGACAGGTAGGTGCAAAATAGAGGAAGAAAATAAATTGGACCTGCCAAGGGTTAGCCAGAAGTCACCAGGATGAAATGGAGCCAAAGTCAGTTTCTCATGGCTTTTGAACGTTCAACTTGATAATAGACAGGGAAGCTATCAGGAAAAGCTGATGCCCTCCCTCAGGTAAATCTGGAGCCCTAGAAGCTGAATAAGGAGACCAGTGAGATCTGGAGGGATCATGGACTCACCTGCTGATGCGTCACCAAAAATGTGCACCAGAGGAACCATGACACCTTACCTGAATGGATACATCTCCTGTCCTACAGTAATCTTCTGATGTGGAAAGAATATGGCTAGTGGTCCTCCTCCATCTTACATCAGTCCTGCGAAACATCTCCCGTGGCCCAGGCAACCCAGAACTATGAAGGAAATAGAATTCTGGGACATGTAGTCCCAGAACTATGAAGGCAACCCAGAACTATGAAGGAAATAGAATTCTGGGACATGTAGTCCCAAATGTAGCCAAATGGATGCAATCTAATTATACCACCTATATTAGACAGTTTTTACATCACTGTGACTAAGATACCTGACAAGGACAATTTAGAGGAGGAAAAGCTTCTTTGGGCTCATGGTTTCAGGTGTTCAGTTCATGGTGGGCTGACTTCAAGGAAGAAACATCAGGGCAGCAGAGTGTGGTGGAGGAATTCTGTTCAGCAGCCAGGAAGCGGAGACAGCCAGAAGGGACCAGTGGCAGATGGAATCCCTGAGACCATATCCTCTGTGACCTACAGCTTCACCCAGTAAATTCATTTAAGTTGTTGACCCATCAGTGGCTTTATCTATTGATGATATTAGAGCCCTGATTGATTATTTCACCTCTGAACATTTTTATGTTGTTGATGCAGATGCATGAGTTTTTCCAGGGGATATTCTATGTCCAAACCCAAACCACAAAACCACCTCTGTCACACCATTCTGAAAGAAAAAAAACAAAAACAAAAACAAATGATTGACATAGAGTCCCTTCCACCAAATAGTTTACCGAATGGGAGTAGAGTCTTAATTCGTCCTGATGTGTGATGGAATAAAAGGGTTTGCCTCTTTTGCAAGGAGAGATTAACACGCATGAACAAGGTTTGAAAGTGTCAAACTATTAATGCCTTTTCAGAGCCCCATTTGGCTCTCTGGTGCTAAATTACCTCCATGTTTAAAATCAGAACACTGGGAAATAATTCATTTGGGATATTTATTTTAATAAGTTTGAGTTCTGGAAGATTCCCTGGTCTTTGTTTTATATACTTCATGGAGTGGTGGTGCTGAATGGATAGTAACCAAGCCCTCCCCTAAGTTAGTACTTATATTTCATTCCTGCAATTATGCCCACTTTTCTGAGCCTCAATTGCTTTCCCGTAATGTTTGTCCTGATTTTTTATAATTTATCTCTCCTTTTTTGGGTGTGTGTGTGTGTGTGTGTGTGTGTGTGTGTGTGTGTGTGTCTGTAGGGACTGAACCCAGGAGTATTCTAACTCTGAGCAACGCCTCAACCCTTTTTCTTTCTTATTTTGAAATAAGATGTTACTAAGTGACTATTTTCTGGCCTCAAAACTGTGACCCTTCAGTCTCAGTCTCCCAAGAGCATCCCTCTTTTAAGCTGAGAAAACTACAGAGATATCTTAAAAAGCAGTAGCACAACTCCTTGACCATTAATAATGTTAACTAAGCACTGAGGGTAGGAATCAGAGCCTCAAAATACTATCCCAAAACTGCATTATGAACCGAGCGTGGCGATGCATGCTTGTAATCCCAGTACTTGGGAGGCTGAGACTGGAGGTTCCAGGTTCGCGGCCAGCCTCAGCTACTTAGTGTGAGCCTCTCTGCAACTTAGTGAGACCCTGTTTCAAACTAAAGAATAAAAAATAGGACTGGGGGCATAGCCTGGAGGTAGAATGCCCCTGGGTTCAATCCCCAGTACCACAAAAAAAATGCATTATAAAAACGACCTGCTTCTAGCTGCTTCTAGCAACATCTGCTAGAGATTGTTTTCTATTTTTGTTAGGATTGTGTTTGACCCACTTTTGAACCTCAGTCTTTGGTCTCACTTTCTCTTCCCTCAATGCTATCGAGTTGAGAAGTAGATTTTTGTGTGTTTCAGAGCCCATGTTTTATTGATGCTGTGAAGACGTTGTCACAGTAATTGACCTTACCATTTCCTTGGATGCTTGGTTTCTACAAATGCTCTGCCACCTAGTTAACGAGAAGAGCATATTTCTGAAATTATCATGAATAATAGAAAGCTCCATGGGGAAATTATGAAACTATCACCTATTAATATCAAAGGAACACGTACCATTTCACAGCAGAAGTTCTATTGTTTTTGGTACCAGGGATAGAACCCAGAGGGGCATTCAACCTTCAAGCTCTCTCTCTCTCTCTCTCTCTCTCTCTCTCTCTCTCTCTCTCTATCTCTTTCTCTCTCTCCCTCCCTCCCTCCCCCCCTTTCTCCTATCTAGCTTTCATCTATCTTTTTTTTGTGTGTGTGGTACTGAGGATTGAACCCAGGGACATTCTACCTCCAAGTTACACCCCCAGGCCTATTTTTTATTCTTTATTTTGAAACAGGCTCTCACTAGGTTGTTGAGACTCTTGGAAAATTCCTTTGGCTGGTCTCAAACCTGCAATCCTCCTGTCTCAGGCTCCCAAGTCCTGGAATTACAAGCGTGCGCCACCATGCCCGGCTCTATCTATCTATTTTTAATTTAGAAGCAGACACTCACTAATCTGCTGACAGCCTTGCTTAGTGCCTAGGCTGGCTTTTAACCTGAGATCCTCCTGCCTCAGCCTCCCAAGTACTGGGATTACAGACATGCATCACCATGCCAGGCCAGAAGTTCTATTTTCAGTTTAATGTTTTCACCTACACAGGTAATAAACACATGTTGTGCATCAAGCTAAATGCTACAAAAACATTAATCCTTCAATCCTCATGACAAACTGATTTTTTCAGATGAAGAAACTGACACAGAGAGGCCATGGAAGGTCATAGAGCTATTATAATAAGTGGCATAGCTGGATTTGAGACAAGCTATCTTTCTCTATAGGATGTGTGTTAACCACTAACCTATGCTCTCTAAATAAACTCAATTCCCCATAAATTCATACTTATGTAATTGTTAGGGGTTCTAAGTTATAATAGCACTTAGTTTAGATTATACATCCACCAGTCAAGAAACCTTTAACTCTTAAGGAAACCCTGAGAGATACTTAGACATCAAAATGATACAATAGAATCAACTCCTACCACCCCAAACCCACTCAATGCTTCTCGTTATTAATTGTACCAAAATATTCTATTTTGCACACCAGCCATTAAATTGTTCTTTCTCTATCAATGCATTTAAAGAATAAAAGCAAGCAATTCATACATAGAAAAGAAGATCTTTTTATTTTACGTGATGGACAGAGCCCCAGATGACCTGATACAGAGATTTACTACTTTCATCAAAAG
>PVLC010018471.1:0-31920 GCA_004027655.1 Graphiurus murinus | reverse complement strand
AAAAAAAAAAAAAAAAAAAAAAACCCTCAAAATCTAAGAACTTACTTTTGGTGGTGGACAAGACTTTGATCTCCACCAAAAAACCCAAAATAACCCAGCAGAGAATTCTAACCAAGGGAGTAGGGTAGAGAAGGAATTGATTTAATAGTCACAGCTTTTGTGACACGGAGCTTGAAGAGCCAGGCGTTGTCTCTCACCATCTCTGACTATCACCATGTGTCCTTCTTCTAGCTTGTCCAGCGTCTTCAGTGCCGACTGGAGGTATTGCTGAGAAAAGTCTTGATATGGGGGGGGGGGGAGGAAGGCGTCTAGGATGCCCGTGCTGCTTTCTCTGCCCTTCACTCCTGCAGCCCGCTTCTGTTTCAAGTAGGAGGCCAGGCTCCTGAGAAGCCGTCTCTGTAGGCCTGGCTTGGCCACAGCAGAACACTACAGACGGGCTGGCTTAAGCAATAGGGATGTGTTTTCTCGCAGTTTTGGACGCTGTGAGGCAAGAGCAGGGTATCAGCGGGGTTGGTTTCTTCTGAGACCTCTCCCCGTGGCTTAGCCCCCCAGGGGTTCTCTGCTCATGGCAGGGGGGTATGGGTCGGCCCTCTGCCACTGGACTGTGTCCTCCAGGGAAGCTGGGGGTGCTGGGCTCCAGAGCCCTTCTCAGTTTCCAGCCCTAGTCTGATTGGGATGGGGCTTGCTGTTCCTGGGGTGCTGGAGGGGACCTGCCTGGGGAGTGTGTGTGTGTGTGTGTGTGGTGCATATGTGGTGTGGGAGGTGTGGTATGTATAAGTGGAGAGGTGTTTGTGTGGTTTATGTGGTTTGTGTATGTGTGATGTGTGTAGTGTGTGTGGTGTGTATGTGTGTGGTAAGGTTGGTACGTATGAGTGGAGTGGGGTGCATATCTGTGTGTGTGTAGTGCGTGTGTGTGTGTGTGTGTGTGTGTGTGTGTGTGTGTGTTGCTAGTTGTTCCCAGGTGTCCTAATTCTGCCTCCAACCCTGACTCCTGAGGTTCCTGTTGGGCTGATCTGTAGGTGCTCAGCCAACTCTCCCTCCTCTACCCTCCCGGGATAATGGATTCTATGTTAGTTTTCTATTGCTGTCATAACAAGTCATTACACATTCAGTGACTTAAAACAACACAGATATATTATTTTTCAGTTCTGTAGCTCAAGAGTCTTTTAGAGGTCTCACTAGCTAAAGTCATGTCAGCAGGGCAGGTTTAGCTAAATTATGAGAATTTAGAAAGTATAAAATAAACTAACCTAGAACTTCATCCTGTGATGGGATGCTTGGGCCACCCCAGAAGTTCTGGACTGGATTTTGTTTTACAGCTGGAATTTTCTCTTCCTAGCAGAGAAGGAGACTCCTACTATCTTAGGGACCCTTAAGCCCATGTCTGAGGCAGTGTGAACATTTGTCCATATATATCCCCCTAAAGATGACAGTGACACTCATCATGCTCGCTCCTATCTATTCTACAGTGAGATTGGAATGGTTTTTTGACTTGAAAAAAAAAATCTCAACAATGAAGGTTATTTAAAAATGGCACTGAATCCTTGTGACTGTCCTGGTCTTCAATTTCCTCAACTGTAAAGTGGATTCCTCAGCACCTCTCAGCCCAGAAATATGAGAAAGATTAAAACCAGGAAGAGTAAGCTAATTTCATTTTAACTCTGCCCTACCCACACCAAGGTCATTAACCATCGCCTTACCTTCTTGGAATAAATGGTTTGAGGTCTTCTTCTGTCTGTTGTGAGTTGAAAAGAAACAAAGCTGTGATTTGTCCCACTGCATCACGCAGCACAGCCCTAGTGAGTTCAAGACTATGTTCCTTGTTAGGTAAAAGCAATAAACCTTTCTTCAGTGCTTGCTGTATACCCAGGGCTTGTTTGGGTCAGAGAGAGGACAAGGATGCCACAGACATAGCCTATACACAGGCAGAGGGCCTGGGCACAGGGCTGTCTGATCATTTGTTCCTGAATCTTGGAGAGCCTTGGGTAGGGTATCCTCCTGTAGGCTCCAGTGTCTTTGTTGGAGCAATGAAGGGGTTAGTCTAAGTGGTATCATGTGCCAGGCATTATTCTGGGCTCTGGAGAGTAATGATTATGGTAGGTCCTGTCCTATGGGAACCTGCTAGCTATGACTTTATTTATGGGTTTCTCAGTCTCAGGTTCAGAGGAGGGGCTTTTTTCTTCTTCTTCTTCCTCTTCCACTTGGGCAATTCCTTTTTCTTATCCTTTTTGCCTAGCCTAGTTCTTTCCTTTTTTTGCTTTCCTTTCTTATCCCTCCTTCCTTTCTCAAACGGGGTGGTTAATAGTAACAGATCTGTCAAGTTCTATCAGGTGGTGGGTCAGAGCTGAGTCCAGCTTCTGGCAGGTAGAGTTTATCAAGGCTGAATCGGAGCGAAGTAACTGAGTTCTTATACATGTGGGTTGGCTGTACCCACATCATTGGAGGAGGTGAGCCCCATAAAATAGCACATCTGCTGCTCCCCTTCTTCAGGTATTTGGGAACTTCAGGCCCTTCGATGCCTACATCAAGAGACAATGAGACTGCCTCTTGTTAGAATTCTCTTACTGCATCCTCCCTTGCTCTTCAACCCTTGGTAAAAATTCTATTGCAGGAGGAAACTTGGTCTTTCTAATAACTTATTTATTTTTCACTGAAAGAAGTGTTTGAGAACTATGGCCACCTTTAGGGAAAAACTAGAAATAAGTCTGAGCTTTCCATCAGTTGTTCCCTTTGGGAAAGTTTTTTTTTTTCAGAACTCAGGATTGAACCCAGGAGCATTCTACCTCTGAGCTACACCTCCAGCCCTATTTTTTATTCTTTATTTTGAAACAGGGTCTCACTAAGTTGGGAGGGCCTCACTAAGTGGTTGAAGCTGGGCGGGAACCTTCGGTCTCAGTCTCCCAAGTACTGGGATTACAAGGGAGCGCCACCATGCCCAGCAGGAAAGATGTTTTGAGGGCTGTCATAGAGAGAGACATTAGAAGCCAGCACTTCACCTGGGGATGGGATGAGTACGACAGAGAACCACTTTCTGAATACTGCTCTCGAAAAGAGTACAAGAGAGACTGATACGGTTAAGGGTCATCTTCCCCTCTTCAAATGCTGTAATTTTCGAGCGACTTTCTAGACGTGCTGATCTGTCAATTGCTTGGAGCTTTCAGTAATTATGTGCAGTTTTGAAAGAATTTTGGATTTTCTTCCACAGGCTACGGGATTTTGAGCGAATGCAGTGAGGAAATAGGGGGGAGTAAGGTGTCCAGGTGGCTTTGAGAATCAGGTGCTGTTCTCCTTGGCAGGCTTGAACTTCCAGGTTATTTAGCTGCCCAGAGGTCCTGAGCCATACGAGCAGGAAGGGAGCTCTGCGGTGTGACCCCTCAACCCCCAACACGTCTTCCTTTTACATCCTCCACCCTTTTTACAGAGAGAAGAGTAAAAGGCCCTCCCTGCAGCCTGCTCCGTCGGCCATCTTTGCTCCGGAAGTGCCAGTCCTGGAATCACTGGCACCGGAAGCTGTGGCCGTGGATCACTCGCCGCGGCCGCCGCCTGTGTCCCTTCTTGGAAGTACCGACGTGCCCCGCGAGGCAGAGCAGAGGTTCCGGAAGAAGCGAAGGCGCCCGGCGCGGAGGCAGCGACTCCGGCAGTTCAGCGACCTATGGATCCGCCTGGAGGAGGGGTGAGGCGGCTGGGCAGAGCTGGGCTGGCATCTGTCCTTCTCTGGGAGTATGCGTGGCGAGCAGATCCTCCCAGATCCGCTCACACTGGGAGGGACACGAGCCTCCTTCTTGGAGCAGGCTACCCCAGGCTTCCCCTCATCTGTCCTTTGAGACAGATGTGAATCCAGCTTTAAGGGCAGCTGCTTCCAGCCAGGGCAAGGGACACAGGTCCATGCTTGCCAAAGAATAAATGGTTGATGGGCCTTTTAAAAGTAGAATGAGGCAGGAATGAAGGTTGCAAAAACTTGATTTAACAGCCCTTTCACCATGGCAGATCTGGGAGAATTCCTAAGCTTTGCAAAGCTGGAAGCAATCTGTAGGAATGGACACGTTTACCCTGGGGGAGTGTTGATTCCAGAATGTACCTGCTCTCAGAGAGGACTAGGGGGTGGATTGGAGGTGGATAGGGGAACCTGGTCTGCCCAGCACAAGGCAGCTGGGAGAACTAGAGAGATGAGATCCAGGATACAGTTAATTCCAACCCAAGCTTACTAAGTTCTTCATATGTGTCTGCTGTTGTGCTGGGTGCTGTGTCTGTGGGGTAAACCAGACAGACACTGGCCCTGCCTCCAGGGAGCTCACAGTCTGGTGAGGAAGCCGGATGTTGAGTAGGTACTCTGCAAGGGAAGTGTGGTTGCTGTGGGTATGTGTGTGTGCTTGTGTGGGTATGTCTCTGTGGGAGGTTACTCTTCAGGGTCTGGGGTCAGGAGGAGCCTCCCTGAGGAGCCACTCTTTGGTTGATACCAAGGAGAAACCAGAGAGAGTAGAGCCTGATGAATAAAGTTTCTGAATCTGGATCAGTAGATGCAGAGATCCAGCGCCTGCATACGTGCTTAACAAATGTCAACTGAATGAGTGAGTAGACTGAACAGGGAAGGGACTGGGCCCAGAGAACAGTGTGATGACCTGGTGTGGAGGGAATGATCATGTTAAAGAACCACGATGAGCTGGGTGTGGTGGCACACACTTAGAATCCCAGTACTTGGGAGGTGATGAGAGGAATCCAGGAGGATTGCAGGTTTGAGGCCAGCCTCAGAAACTTACTGAGACCCTGTTTCAGAAAACAAAATAAAACAAAACACCTGGGGATGTAGCTTGGAGGTAGAAAGTCCTTGGATTCAATTCCCAGTATCCCCCATCCCTCACCCCCCCAAAAAAGGAAACAAGATGATACCAGTTCTGGCTAGAGTCTGGGAAGTAAAGGAGTGGGGTAAGGTGATCCAGAGTGGTAAGTGGGGGGACAGTGACTGTGAGAGCCTCATGCCCAAGGAAAGTAGGGAGATATTGGAAGGTTTGGAGCAGGCCTCTGATGTGCTGTGTGATTTGCACTTTTAATGTGCAGAGCCTGTGCCTGTTGGTGTCCATGTCCTAAGGTGGTTCCTCAGCCTTCCTTAATTGATGGGATAATAAGATGACCCATTCAGTACATTTTGGACCTGGGCCATTGCCTTTCAAGATGGCCATGGGGTTGAGCACTTTATACTTTGGCTGAGCTAAAAGGACCAAGTGAGCCTGAGGTCATGGACCATGGACAGTTTGTACTGTCTTGGCCTGGAATGCCCACATAGCGTTCACATGGCCTGAGCTGGGGCAGGCGAGAGAGCAGAGACTCAGAGAGGAATCCTCATGACTCGCTGTGCTCTGTGGTGGCCAGAGAGGAGGGTCCCTGCCTAGGACTGCCCAGTTTGGGTATAAGAAGACTCAGCTCAGTTTGCAATCTGAGTCTTCTTATACCCAGACTTAATAATCCTTGAACCAAGAACCAAATAGTGGGAGGACAGTGGGCCAGATTGTTAGTCTAATGCCCGCTGTCATTGGGTTTTCTGATAGCAGTGGTCCAAGACACAAAAGATGGCCAAAGATAGAGGAAGCCTAATGGCATACTAATACCTGTTCTTGTCTTTAAAGAGGGGAGATGAAAAAAGCCGTGAGCTTCTGGGAGCATTGGAGTACGCAGTGTCTTTACTGCACCCTGAGGCCCTGTCGTTCTCTTTGCTTCCTAGTGCTGTGGCCCCACAACGCCAGGTCCCTGTCCTGGACAGACACATCTCTGCTGAGTTGCGGCTTCCTCACTGTAGACATTCCCATCACAGCCAGGTGGTGGCCAGCAGCACCTGCCTGTCCCCCTGGACTCCGTTGTTTTGGGTGCTTCCTGTAATGACTCTCTTCCTGTAATGACTGGACCGAGACCCTGAACCCTCAGACTTGAGGGATGGCCGTTCCTATGCTCCACACTCCGGTCTGGCCTTGCTAAGACCAACCCAGGAAAAGAGACTTCTGAAGAAGAAATCCAACGGTGATTGATTTGTCTCTTTTCAAGGAATGACTTGGGTTATCCAACTGTGTTGCAGGGAGGTGTACAATTTTGTAACATAATGAGTTGTATGAAAATAACAAATTGCCAGTGAATTGTATGAAATAATTAAATGCCTTTTTTGTGTAGACCTTTTCTTTTTTTCATGATATATATCTATGAGGCAAACAACTCTTTTGCTCACACTCTCTGAACACTGTCATCGCTCCCCTCTGGGTCCTGCGCTGCTCACCTGCAACTCTGGATCCTGACCCATTTCTCCTTCCTGCTGCTTCTGCTGCTTGGTCACCCCTGGTGGTAGATGCAGGGCAGTGAGCAGGCCGTGCACGTGTCTCTTCTCGGGCTGGTGAGTAGGGGCTCCCTGGGCTCCAACAGGGGCTCTCTGGATGTATAATTTGTGAGCGTGTCTCGTCAACGTGCTGGAGACTGGAGGGAGCAGTAGGTGGGCTTTGTCAGAGGTGCTGTTTAAGAAAGTGGTTTTCAAACTACCTGCTCCTATCATATTATTATTTACATGTTTATTGGCAGTGCTTTTTCTTTTTTTTCAAATAAAATCTTATGGGAGAATCTATATAAAATAAGTACTTGCAGAACTGCCCTGGTTTTATCTGAAATGGGAACTTTGAGCCCTGTCCAGCTTGTCACCCTCCCTCACCCCCAGGCTCCAGAGCAGGGTCTCTCACCTGCAGTAAGGTTCCCTTCTGCTCCTCCTGGGTCTCTGATTGACTCACAAAAAACCCACAAAGGCTTGTCCAGGACTTGAGTGGGGCCAGTAAGAAGTGGTTGTGTTTGTTCCTAATCTGGTTTAGGGTAAGTGCCATTGCCTGAGTGTGCAGCTCTGGCTTCCCTCCTTCCTGGAGGCTTCTTGTGAGCCAATTCTCTGTCATTTCAGAAGACTAAGAGGTCTCTGCGGCCTTACCCAGGGTGATGCAATGACATTCAGGGTCTATATCTATCCTTCTGTTCCATTCTGCACCCTCCGTGCTACAGGAGTAGGAGGACTAAAAACTCCCAGATTTCTCTGCTACTATGACTTAGATTCTTCCAAGATATGCTCAGTGAGACGTGGAAGGCAGATGTGGGCAGAGTGTCTTTCTTCAGCAGTGGTGGCAGTCACACGCAGGTCCTAGCAGATGTGAGTCTGTGCAGACTCTGCCCACCCCCATCATCTGCTTCAAGGTGTGGAGTAGCTGTGCAGTTGGCAGCTTCCTGAAGCTGTCTGACCTTGGATTACAGCTGACGTTGATCCTCTGACTTCTGCAGCTGCAGCCATTCCTGTACCTTTGTGAGCATTTATTTCTCCTTGGAACACTAAGAATAGTCTTGGCTTGTGCACTGAGCTCTGATGGATAGGACTAGTGCTCCCTGCTTCACTGCAACTCGAGTCTATTCTTTGACAGATGTGGAGATAAAGGTGGGTCAGGGCAGAGATAAATGGGACAGCAGGATCACCATGCTATCCGTGTTCCTCCCTCTGTAAGGGAGTGATGTGGCTTTCTCCAGAGGCTCACATCCTAGCTGCATGGTTCCCTGGTTTCCTGGGTTATGTTACAGCCAAGGAAGCAAATGACCCTTGTTGGTAAGGCTGACCCAAATGGTTTGTCACAGTGATGGCTCCATTTGAGGCAGCAGGGGCTCAAGTGCACCAGGCTGGGACTTGGCTTGTTTTCTCACAGTTTCATCTTAAAGTGAAAGGGGAACATTCCTCTGCTATCTTTCATCAAAATGAGGGCCCCAGGGCAGGGCACTGGCACCATGGCCAGATCTTACCAACCTGCCCTTTGGTTCTACTGGTTTGTTGCTCCAATGTATCAACCTCCATGTGTCCTACCAGAGCCATAATTGAGTCTAGAAATGAAAGCACCCAAAGCCATGAGACCGAAGTACACACCGGACCTTTCATATGAGTGTGAAGAGGGAGGGAGACTTTGGGGCTGCGGGGGTGAGTCCTGATTCTTCTCAGGGGACCCAGCAGGTAGCTGATGGGAAGCGGCCTGACTCTCACATGGGGAGGGGGCGTGGGTTTAATAGGTGGATGGGAAACCCACTGCTTCCACCTCAGAGCCTGGGTCGGCAACGGAAAGAAGAACTCAAACACTTTATTTTAGATCATAAGAGAAAAAACAGTGACACTTGCCACCCTTAGGTCAAATCAGAAGTAACCCATTTTGCTCACATATAAACTGGTCAGACTTTCCCTTCTGCTGGGGAAGGGCGCTGGGCTGAAGTGGCACCTTTTCACTCATTCAACTGGCAGAGCAAAGCGGACCCCTTGGCAATCCAGTAGTCTTTGGGGCGCTTGGAGGGTAAGAGGACAGTCACCACGAAGTTGGTTGAATGGCCTAAGTCAGGGTACAGAAAAAAAAAAAGAGTTGTTAAAGAATAACCTCTGGGTACAAAGACACAAGATAATACATGTTAAGCTACCTAGATCCCTGGTCTGACTACCTCTAAAGAGGTCAGGCAAATATTCGTCTTAATTTTATGTGTTACAAAATTAAGATTTTAAGCCAGCCATAGTGGTACATGACTGCAATCCTAGCTACTCAGGAGGTGGAGGCAGGAAGATTGCAAGTTGAAGGCCAGGCTGGGCAACTTAATAAGGCCCTGTTTCACAATGAAAAGGGCAGGGATTGTAGCTCAGTGGTGGAGTGCTTGTGTAGCATGCCCTCGGTTCAATTCCTAGGACTCTCCCAACTCCCCACACTCAAACTTTAGAACAAATGATTCCTAAGGACTTGTCCAGCTTAGACTTTGTATAACCTTATCGGCTAAGCTCAAGGTTTCTGTCTAAATCTAGGGCACTGGGCTAGGATTCAGGCCTAAGCTTTCAGGGCTCAGGGACTCAGGATCATGTAGAGGTAGGTTGGGCATCCATCCATCCATCCATCCATCCATCCATCCATCCATCCATCCATCCTTTGTTCTGTCCTCCATGCGGTAGGCACTTGGCTTCCTGAGATGAATACACACAGTCACAAGTATTCTCTACTGAGCTCTTGGACACCCAAGATCAAAGGTCACTTCTGCAGCTTTCCCATTGTGGGCCTGGTCAGGATCAGGGTGAGAAGTGGGTCTTGCCCTCAGTATGGGAGTTGCTGCTTCTGGCACTGCTTTCACAGACTCCCCCATCAGTGTGGGCGTCGGGGGTGGCAGTGGTGTCCCCAGGAGAGAGTGCCTACATTTTCCTCTTCTGACCTTTGTGGTGCCTTGGCAGGTGCTCCAGTGCCAGACCTCCCCATGCTGCCAGCCCAAGTTCAAGGGCAAGCAAGTTGAGACAGCCTTCACATGTGTTTACTGTTTTTAGGGGACCCAGAAATTTAGGTCTAAGTCTTATGCACTCCTTCCAACCTCCTCTTGCCCTTCTCCCGGCTTCCCTGAGGACCTGCCCAAAGGCACACCCTGCCTGCTCCAGCTATGGGAATTACCCGGGAGCAGAACCAGATTCCTGCAGTCATTGTCTCTGATTTAAGCAGAATCAACTCGCTCTTGGCCGTGAGTGAGTTGAGCTGCCTTACAGAATTCTCAGTCCGCACATTGCTCGGCTGCCTTCTGGGGGCTCGTTGTACAGAACTGAGATGACTCAGTAGTCGGATCTCACTGTTTCCAAGGGGTGGGTGATTGGGATGGGTGTGTGTGTGGCCCCTGTGTCATGTGTCCACTGGAACCGAAGTCCTATGCCAGAGCCTCTGTGCTGCAAAAACAGGCTGCAAAACCAGGTGGAAAACCAGGCTGGCTGCAAGACCAGGTGGTTAAAGCAAGCCGCTGGCTGCTGCTCCAGTGGAACATGGTTAAAAGGAATTAAAGGTGGGCTGCCCACTGTGAAGGGAAAGAGGATGAGGAAAAGGAGGTTTCGGGCAGCTGAGTCTGCGGAAGGAAAGGACAAGGAAATAAAGACTATTCCTCAAAGGGTCGGTGGTTCTGGGTGTCCCGTATCTGAGAACCTGGCAAGAAGGCTAAAACAGGCCTTAGAGCCCCTTTTGCCACCTCTTGCAGTATTTTTGTTGAAGCAACCAGGCTGTTTGACCTGTTATGTACAGCTTTTTTAGTTTATTTTTAAATCTCTTTGTTTTAATGAGTCAAGTTAGATGTGGTGTGAGAGAAATTATAGTATCTATTCAGTTCAGTTCATCATTTTGAAACAGAAAGTCTCTGCTCATTAAATTCTATTTTCTACACAGTGAATTCTAACAATAATTACTTTGTTAATCTATGTTCAATATTAGACCAAGTATAATTTACAACATTTATAAATTTGTATGTGATAGGTGACCTAATTTTTAGTTAATTGACCCAAGAATTCCTTTGTGCATTTTAGTTAGTGTTTAGGCTTGAATTTATTTATTTATTTATTTATTTATTTATTTATTTATTTATTTATTAATTTATTTATTTATTTACTCATTCTATCTATCTACCATCTATCTATCTATCATCTATTTATTTTTGTGGTACTGGGATTGAACCCAGAGGCATTCTACCTCTAAGCTTCTTCTACCCCCAGCTGTTTTATTTTTTTGTTTCCTAGGCACTGAGAGTCTAGCTAGTCTGGTCTTATGCCTGTGATCCTCCTGTTTCAGTCTCCCAAGTACTGGGATTATAAGCGTGCACCACCACATCAGCTTGGTCATTATTTGTTCTAATCTTAAGAACTTCCTCACCTGTGGTTGAGAGTGTTCCTGCCCGGGCCCCTGTTTTATAGAGCGGGGAGTGGTAAAGTGTCGGGACTGGCTCGTAGTTTTGTTGTGGTTCAAAGTGCACCACAGGCAGCATTGGGTTCATCTGGCCGGGCAGGGCGTCTTCTATCACCATCTCCTTATCATCCCATCGAGAAGCGTCCATGAACATCCCGTGAACGAGAACACCATCCTCAGGAGAGGGTAACTGAAAGATATTTGGAAGTTGAAAGGTGAGAGGAGGAGAAGGGGACCAGCAGTTTGGGCCATATCCTATATCCCAAATCCTTACCATGTAATTCTAAAAAGCCATTCTAATAGTACTGTTATTACACTTTAGAGAGGGGCATCCCAAGGCTCTGTGAGGTAAAAATTTGTTTCCCTCCATTTGATCCCAAATCTTATACTTGTCATACACCATCAGGATGTCTAAGAGGGATGCCTCTGGGAGACCCATTTATGGGCTTTAGACTAATATCATGATATAATGAGTTTTCCTTTTCTCTTAGGAAGTGGATAGGAAAAGAGGGCTGGGATTATCATCTGTTATTCTTAGCCAAGTCATTCAAGGATGTGGATGCCCTCTTAGAAGACAGACTATGTATCTGTAATAACATTTGCAGAGTGCCCAAGGAAAGTTCCTGTCTTTCCATTTAAGGAAATTATGCTTATTTTTAATGCTTCTTTTGGGAGAGGGAGTGACAGATGATTGGATTTCTCCACCTGTGCCATCCTTCCTCAGACACTGTAAATGTGTCAGTTCTGGGCCCAGTCCTTTGGATAATTAGAGTCTGTGGCCAATAGAGAATTAAGCCATGAGGGTGCTATGTAGTGCGCTTTATGGCGAATGAATCCTTTTTGGCAGATCTTTGCTTCTTGGTGTCCGGAAACTGCTGTTCCTTGGGTGCTGCAGGGCGGGTGGGCGTGTCTGTGTCAATTTGTTTGAAAACCGCCTTGCTGCCTCCTTGCTCAGCCATGCGTGGAGCCATCTGGACACCAGCTCAGAGGGAGCGCCCTTCCCTAGGTGTTACAATACACAAGTAGGCTGCGAGTTGTCCTGCCTGTTTGTAACAGAAACAAAGCTACCTAAACACATATTCTGCTGTCTCTCGCAGAAGTTTTCTGGGTGGCTCAAGAGACAGCTGGACAATCCGAGGTCCCCAGAGACCTCAGAGATTGGAAGGCATTGTCATGGCTCAGTGCCCAGGATGTGTAGAGTGGTCCTGGCAGTCACTGGAAAACTCTGTTAGGCAGCCTCTGCGGTGGAGAGTGTGTGCCAGGCACAGAGCAGGGCCAGCAACCTGGAAGGCTTCAGCGAGGACTTTTATGTGGGTGTTGCTTTGCCCTCCTGCTACTTGATTATCACAGGTGTGGGCCTGCAACACCCTTCTGGCCCAAGAAGGGTCTTCAAACATGAGGAGTACATCTCCAAATTTATTTATATTTAAAACTATTTTGATTCTAAAACAAATTTCTGTAAGGATACATGCCTTTTTTTTTTTTTTTTTTTTTTTTTTTTTAAAGACACAGGCAATTGAGAGGTACAGATCTTATATTATTTCATCTAACAGGCCATGAACATGACTGATCTTCATATATTTTGCTAATCAGAGAAAAGAGTAGATAAATTGGATCTAAGTTGAGTGGGTACTGATACAATTACCCAGGGGCAATTTCTTCTATAAATACCACAATATTTTAAGGAAAGTTTAATAAAAGCCATTCACCCCAACTATTTTGATTATTAGTGAACACTTGGCAAAAGCAATCTGGACCAGGTTTTTGACTTCACAGCACATACATAAAATTATATTTTAAGGTACTCTGGGTAGAAGCTTCCAGAAAGAGGCTCCCCTCCCCCACCGATATCTCATTACATCTGAGCCAGGCAGGTCAGAATGGCAGTGGCAGTCCTCATCCCTGGATGAACAGTAGCGATAATGGGGGCTATAAAAAAAAAATTCTGACGTAATCCCAGTACTAGGGAGGCTGAGACAGGACGATTGCAGGTTTGCAGCCAGCCTCAGCTACTTAGGTAACGTGAGAGGGGAAGGGAGTAGGTTGTCCTGGAGGTGTGATTACCATCCTGCCCCTCCTGCTCCTTGCAACTTGGAGGTGGCAGCTGAGTGGGGAAGGGAGATAGGCTGAACTGCCGAATGACAGAGGGACAGAAGTTTCTTTGCCATGGTAGTCAGGGGGACGATACCTCCAGGTCCATGGGCAGCTCTTTTCCAAACTGCACTGACTTGGCGGCTTCTATCACCGCAGCTTGGTCCCGGTAGATAGGAATCATGTTGTACTTGAAACTCAGCTCATCTATTGGCAAGTTGTACTTCCGAGCATGGTTTTGAAGAGTTCCTACAAATAGGAAAACCAGAAGTCTGGGTACACCACACACCGTACCCCTCACCCCAACCAAGCTGTTCCAGTGTTAGAGAGTTTCCCTTTCACAGAAAACTCAAAGATTAATGCTCTACTCAGAATCAGTTCATAGAGACTGGAAACCTGTGGGTCCTGCTGGGAGGTGAGGGTGCAAGAAGTATACAAGTTCTGGTCATGGCTGAGAAGAGAGGCAAGAAGCCAGCTCTGAAGGGTGCTGCCTGCCCCTGAGTCAAGTTGGTGAGGAAGTTTCAGGGCCAAATCTCCCTCACTTTAGAACTTTGCCCGGCTTGTTTTCTATGGGTTGTTTGTTAGGGATTATTAAGAATGAGACAAATTAAAGGCTGGGAAAATTAGCATCCAGTAGTTCGAGAGCCTGGGCCCCTGGGGGGCTCTCTAGGCAGGTTCCCCAAGGGCTGATGATGGAGGGACCAGGGTATTTTTTAGAGGGGTGGAGGCTGCTCGGAGCTGGGGCCTGTGCAGATGGACAGCAGTTGGTGCCCTTGAGCACGGGTCCCTGGGGGAACCGAATCACACACTGTGCATTCGCAGACATGGCAGTGTCCACACTTAGGTAACCTGAGAGGGGAAGGAATTATCTTGCTGGGGAACTTCTGCTATTTCCACCAAACACGCCCTCGCCCCACTCTGTAATCGAGAAAGAGCAGGGCTTTGTTGGACTGTCCTATCATCAGTAGCTCTACTCTCAGGTGTTTAGAGCGCGGCTGTTTCCCCGGCTCCTAGAAACCCTGTGAGTAGCCACTTGGAACCTTTCCTGTGGGATTCTCTAGGGAAAGCACCCCAGTACCTGTTAGAAATCCTTGAGGAAAGAAGAAACCAGAGATCCAGAAGGACTTGGGCTGGCCTCTTCGGAGCCACAACTGAAGGAGAAACATTGTATCATAAGCACTTTATGTCTGGGATAGTTTGTCAACTAAATCAAAGCCATACTTTGGCGGCCTCTGGGGAGTTAGTGGCCATCCCCATTTGCCTGTTTCCCTTCCTCACCTGCCAGCCCGACTGCAAACTCACAACCTGACCTGTACAGGAAGAGGTGGAGGGAGCAGGCAGCAAGGAACACGTAGCTGCTTGGATCCATGCCAGCTTGGTTGTGTACCTCACACATGGGTGCCATACACTAGAGCTAAAAACCCCCAATAGAATGGCCTGGAGTTAAAATGGAGCTTGGAGACGTAAGTGGCAGTGCATGCTTGTAATCCCAGTACTTGAGAGGCTAAGACTGGAGGATCCAGGTTCAAGGCTAGCCTCAGCTACTTAGTGAGGCCCTCCACAACTTAGTGAGACCTTGTTTCAAAATAAAGAATAAGAAAATGGGGCTGAGGGTGTATCTCAGAGGTAGAATGCCCTTGAGTTCAATCCCCAGTAACACAAAACAAAACAAAACAAAACACAGGGATAAAAGCCCAGGGAAAACGACAGTATAATCAGTGTAAGACTTTCAAAGTGAAGCTACTCTGGCAGTTTCTCCTTATCTGGGTGCAGATGACCCCTCAGGGTTGTTAGCCAGAGAGCTTCCTAGGGACCTTAGGAGCATCCATGGTATGAGATTCACCAAGCTCCAAAGAAGTGAATTTTCTTACTATTATAGCTAGATATACAATGTCCCATAAAGAGCACATTTATTAATATTCAAGATTGATAACAGCAGTGAAGAAATCCATGGATTTATGGATGATTTCCTGCTCTGATCTGGCAGGGTGAGTCTGGAGAAGGAGAAGGTAGGTCTCTGGGGCTGTAGCCTTTGGAATTATATATGGTTCCTCCTCTCCTCGGGCTTGTTCCCCCCACCCCTTTCTCCTGGCTTCCATGATGTGAGGAGCAAAGCCTTGTGCTCTCCCTTTCTCTGCTTCTACCGCCATGCCCTGAGATCCGTGGTCCCCGCCTGACATGGCCTAAACTCCCAAATCATGAGCTAATACATCTTCCTTCTTCTAAATGGTCAAGTCTTTTAGATGATAGCTGTGAAAAAGCTAATACACTTACGTCCACAAATGCGGTCCTCAGAATAAGGTCTTTGACCCATGATCCGAGTGGCTTCAGGGATGGGTAGGCTGTGTTGGACCACAGAGAGGGGACCTGGTTGTTGAGGAAACTGTTATACACCTTTTCCATTTCTTCAGACATCACCACTAAGCCAGCAATGGCTTTGTTGAGTGTTTCTAGAGAAATCTGAAACAAAAAGAACAAAAAGATTGGTGTTCTTTACAGATCATTAGGTGTAAATGACACTTGTTCCCGACTCTCATTAAGGGCCCACTAGCTGGCCTCCATTCTTTCTGCACCCCGTGTGCTGGGCTGGACCCTGCAATACTTCATGCATTTTCACAACAGGTGACCCTAGGGGCATAACACTTGGGGCTAGTAGCAGAGTTCAGGGCAGATGAAAGAAAGGAAACCAGAGAGATGTTCCCTGAGGCCTAGAGAAATGGCTCAGGGAAATGCCACATCCAGCTCTCCTCTAGACCAAGGGACAAATGGGCCTGAGAGTGCTTTGGGGACCCTGGGGCATGGGGTTGTGGGAAAGGAGAAACCACTTCACACCCCTGGCCATCTCTGCCTAAGGGAGTGTTCACAGCCCTTAGAGTTACATAAGAAAGGGGAAATTCTTAAATGAGCCCAATTTCCCAGCTGATATCAGAGGGCCTCCTTGTCCTGGAAACACTTCCTTAAAACATGTCTTTTTTCCTCTCTTCCTCTCAACAAAAGACAGAGGCAGGCAGGAGTCCTAGGAGACACTGGATTAGACGCAACCACAGGAAGTACTGGGGGATATCTGCTCCGTGGCTAAAGACAGGTAGAGTATACTGAATGGAAATGGCCCTCCTGGGTTCTAGTTTTGTGAAAACTGCCATATATTGGGAAAATAAAATAGGAAGATGTTAGTGAGCTCTCATACATGTATCAACTTCAACAGATTGTTAAATCGGTCCACTTCCTGGCCAAGAACAGTGGTCAAGGAGTTCAGGCGTCCGTTCTGGTCCTTAACGAACAGGCTTTCAGAAGCACCCTCCATCTCCAGGTTTGCTGAAACACACACAGCTGACTCCTCAGATTGGTCATTACTGATTTCCATTCTCATTACATTGCTATTGTTATCTGCTCATCTTAACTTTTTTTTTTTTTTTTCTAAAGCCAACTTCATTGAAGCCAGATGCACAGGGCTTAAATATAACATTTCTATTATTTAGAACCATTTGGTGATTTGCCTGTGTCTACATAGAAGCAATCACAGAAAATTGAGCTGGAATTCGTGTGCATCAGGGAAAATATGTGCATGCATGTGTGTACACATATAAAAGATTATACCTGTGCATTTCATTTCTCACCCTGGCTTTTCATCGATGCTAGATTGAGCTATGCAGTTTCTGGCTCTGGGACAGAGGTGGGTAGCCCTTGATTGGGTAAGTGAGATAAAGAGATACTGGCTGTGCAAATGGAGAAGGAAGATACGAATGGAAGGAAGAGTGAAGATAAGCCTGCTCCCTCTCCCACAGGTGACTGGGGAAGGGAAGACAGGGGCAGGCTTCAAGGGAAGAGGATGAAGAGGAAGGTCAGCATGACTTAGTGGTAGCTGCTAGTTTGTGTGTGGGGCCTCTCTGAAAGGCTCTGCACAGTGGAAGAGGAGGCTTGACTGGAGAGCACTTGAAGGTGTGCCTAGCTTTGGCTAAAAAGGGCTTCGAGCCCTGAAGACTTCAGTGGCAAGTGGTGGCAGGGAAAAACAGCTACCTGATAAACAAGGGGCACTGCAGAGACCAGAGGGACCAGGGACCCGTGCCTTCCCTTCTGTCATAGAGGTATGTAAGCCCCGTCCTTCCCTGCATTCCTGTACTGCAACTAAGAGAGGAGGAGCTGGGGATGGGAGACGAAGAAATACTTAGCATTTATCCTGTTACTGATCATTATCTAAAGAAAATGGTTGAATTATTAAACACGTTCATGGTTCAAACTCAATGGAAAATTTAGCTCTTCTTTCTCCCAGCAATTCACCTAATGGAGAGTCAGAGGAAGAACCATGTGAACTATAGAAAAGGAAGGAACTGCATTTTCCTTGCATGTCTAAGGAAAGCATGAGTAAATTAGTGGCTCCAAAATACGTTATCTAGTTCCTTCTTAACCACTCACAATTTGGCTAGTGGAGATAAATAACTTGGCAGCCTGGGTTAAGTCCAATCTCTTGGGTCCACAGAGTTGTGGTTATATGTGTCTGATCTTCCCTGTCTACCATTACCCTCGGGGAGATTCCAAACCCCTAGGTCTTCTGTTGAGCCAATTGTATCTCCATCTCAGCAGATGACCGACTCATCATTTTATGGTAAAAATATATGCTTAATGAATCTTGGAGAAGAAAAACCTCAGTATCAATGGGACTTTATGAAACACATTTACAATCTTTGTAGCCAACAATTTACCTATCCATCCCTTTTCTACCCAGCTCTCCATCTTGTATTTTTGATTAGAAATTGCTCCCTACAAAAACTGACTTAACTGAACATCAATGGAACTCTACTCAGGTAAACCTTCTCTTCTTTTTCTTTTTTTAGGGCCTACTACTCAAAGGTAGACAACTGGCTTCTCTGGGGTAGCGGAATATGCTGCCCTATCTTTTTTTCTGGGAGCCTTAAGAGTATTAGCAGGACTCAATTACAGTTTTTTTTTTCTTTTGGTCTCAATTTTCTTTTCCCTCTTATGACATCTCTTTCAACCATGAACAACAGATCTAGAAATATAAATCTATAGACAATCTAAGAAAAATTTGAGGGTGGATCTCTTGTGATCATTCAAAAGATTCTTAATTTACCAGAAAACAAGGTGAAAGTGATTTAATCAGTTTTCCTGAATAGAGAAAAGTAATGAAAGTACTGTGCAATTGAACTTTAAATGGTGATGGAAATGTTTTTTATCTGTGATGTCCAATATAGTAGTACTTGAAATATGGCTAGTGCAATGGAGGAACTGAATTTTAAACTTATTTAATTTCAATTTAAGTAGCCACATGTGGCTAGTGGCTACTGCCTTTGATAGCATGGATCTACAGACTATAGAATCACGAAGTCTAGGGAAGCTCAGGACAAAGTCTGGCTAAAGTTACTTGGGGCTAGAAACCAAACGGCTCCTAATGCTTCCAGCAAGAGTGTTGAAGTGCTGTGGACTTCTAGTCTACAAATGGAGAACTCTGTGTCAGAAGAGCTCACTAGGCAAAGAAAATTCTATGTAATAAGCAGGTTTGAACATGTGCCTGTCACTCAGTTCTCTGAGTTTGTTCCTAAAATTCCCATTATATACAGATACCAGGAATTATTTATTACTTGGAACTCTGGTCCGGACAGAAGCGACGAGTTCTTGGACAATTTCATCATTGCTTTTCCCTTCTCCACCAGAAGACGATCGTGGCTGAACATCAAGTATGGTGTTGATTAAAGTGTTCGTCTCTTTGTACTGTAATGGTGGTAAGAGACAGACAGTGAAAACTCAAATCCTCACAAATTACTTTGCAGCATATGTAGTTTACTTACAGAAATAAGCGTTCTCAAATGCAAGGGCATTCAATTGTGTGTGTGTGTGTATGTGTGGGGAAGGTACTGGGGATTGAAACCAGGAAGGATTGAGCTACATGCCTAATCTTATTTTAATTTTAATTAATTAATTGATTAATTTTTATTTATTTCTTTTGTGGTACTAGGGATTGAACTTAGAGGCATTCTGCCTTTGGGCTACACTCTCATACTGATTTTAATTCTTTATTTGGAAACAAGGTCTTGCTAGGTTGATGAGAGTCTCCCTACTTGCTGAAGCTGTCCTTGAACCTGTGATTTTTATTTTGAAACAGTATCTTGCTAAGTTACTGCACACTGCCCTTGAATTTGTAATCCTCCTGTTTTATCCTCCCAAGTACTGGGATTATAGGTATGCACCCCCACAAGGACATTTAATTTAATGATAGTAAGAACACTTAAAGTAAGATTAACCCTCTTAACAAATAGTGTACAATACATTACTATTGACAAAAGATACAATATTGTACAACAAATCTGTGCAGTTTATTCATCTTGCTTTACTATAACTTTAGACTCATCCATTAGTAAGAAAGATAAAAACTATTCTACTACCAATAGTTATCTCATTGACTTTATCCAGTTTGTTAATGATCAGTTAGCTCTGTGGGCAACTCTAGTTTTGGCTCTACAAGGCTTTGGCTGAGTGCTTTAGCTCCTTCTTCACAGATACACACACACACACACACACACACACACACACATACACACACACACTCCCCCATGGAGCGGTAGGCTGGACGAGCAGAGCCCCAGGCACCACTGCCATAGACATCCCTGAGCTTGGAAAGTGAGTCTCAGAAAGCTTGTTTGGGTTGGTTCATCTTTAACCATGTTCCCCAAAGTATCTTTCCTTTTCCTTCTTCCTTTACAGAACAGTAGGGTTCTCTAGCAGGATGGCAGACTCAGCAGTTGGGCAGGCACAGGCTTCCTCCACTTCTGGGCCCATGAAGTCCTTTGAGAACAGAACATCCTCGCCCAGCAGAGATTTGAATTCTACAGCAACAGGCATGGGGTTGCCCTCAGCCTGGCCTCAGTGGCTCAAAAAGGGCAGCTGACTTGGCTCCATCGTCCAAGCAGAACTCTCCATGTTTGGGAGCGCAGCCTGCTCTTCTGTTTGGTTATTATCTGCCTGTTCTTCATGGGAACATTAACACTTTCATAACAACTCGCTTTTCCACCTTGCTCAGAGTCGGCTTTAGAAAGTGACATTTTGGCAATACATGGGGCTCAGCTCTGACAGCAGGAGAGATGGCTGCCAACAAGTGCTCTGCATGTGTAGACCCTCCTCGCTCCCTGCCCCCTCCCTGCCCCCTCTTTGCCCTTTATTAATCTCTGACAAACATCTTTGCAAGTACAATTTGCTGGGTAGAGGAAGATATAATTTATATATAACCAGTAGACTGTTAACCTGAGTTTCAGGTGAATGGTAGCAGAATACGCTATTCCCAAATAAGCCACTTTGACCTAAGGATTATCTTAAGCTAAAGAAATTTTGAACAAAACAACAAATGGTAGAAGGACATTCTAATGTTCTCTTTCCCCCTGAAGACCGGAGATAAAACCTTCTATGTGCAAAATGCTCTTCCTGTACCAGGAGAAAAGAAACACTCTTCAATGGGGAGTCATAGCTAAGAGAATGTTGTTCCAATAGACTTTGTTAAAAGACTTATCTTCTTTAGCCACAATTACTTTCCCACAATTGCTTCTTTATCAATCTAATAGAAAAACACGTTTTTTTGTTTTTTTTTAACCACTTCTTTGGGTCTTCATTTCCTTACTGGTGCCACTTAAAGCTTATATTAAAATTGTAAGCGTTTCTCCTGTTAATCTATCTCAGTAATTTAATTCTCAGGCCCAGTCAGGACGATAAGAGGATAAAAAGGAATTTTGCCTCTCTTGCACAGGCATGAAGGGATCTAACACTCTCTTTCCTGTGCATGCTTAGCTGTTTCTCTCTGCATTGCTCTCATTCTTTTCTATGCACATGAGCTTCTTCCAAGGTGGTGGATGGGAGGGGGCGGGGTGCAAGGTCAAGGTCACAGATGGCTGCAAATATGTAGCCTCCTAGCCAGTGACTCCAGAGGAAAGAGAGTGCCCCCCACCAACTCCAGCATCTGTGTACACTAGCTCAGGAAAAGACTGGCATTCACCTAGCTTGGGTCATGTGTATACTCCTTGAACTAATTAAGGTGGCTAAGGTAGGGGGTGCTACCTTTGGCCAGGCGTGAGTCACAAGTCCACCACTGTGCAGTTGTACATGCCTGTATAGGGCAGGGAGGAAGGGAGTTCGAGTCTTATCAGAATTGTACGGAATGGGGAAGGGGCAGGTATCCCAAAGGAAGAAGTTGAAGTGGGGAATGTACTAATCCAGAAAATGGAAGAAGGGGGGTAGGCTGGACAGAAAACCATACCTAGAGTCTCACTATCTGTTCTCCTAGTCATTCTGAAACCCATGGAAAACACACAAATCCATATTCCTGGCACACACCGCTAAGAGCTTTACCCCTACTGACAGTGCCGTCCTCATGGAAGCTGCGAACCTCCCCATTCTCCCATTCTCTTTATCCTTTTCTCTCTTTCCCGTTCCCACTCCATGGTGAATAGTCAGAGAGGAGTTTTTTCTTTTAAAAATAGAATAAAGAAAAGTATGATGCATTATTTTAACCCCTCTCTGAATGGTAAAACAATTTTACTGACAAAGAAAAAAAAAGAAGGGTCAGAACATTGGCCTCTTGGTGCTCCTTCTGCAGGTTCCACTGTCATTTTGAGTGGATTCCTTGATACCTAGGCAACTCCACTCGCTAACACTGATAGAGGTAGAATTTATGTTGAGAAGAAGGATGATTCCACTTAGCCTCCTCATTTCAGGGCTGTTGTTCATCATGGGTGTCTGGGTGTGGCCAAGGATGAAACTGGAAGGGGAGGCAGCACCCAGGGCATGGGAGACGCTCCAGCACGATGCTGAGGAGCTTGGACTACTCTTAGGTAATGGTGCAGCATCAGAAGGTCTTGCACAGAGGAGTAAAACAATCCAGATTGCTCTCTGGACCTACTGCTATGGTCTGGTACTGTGATCATGCTCTTAGTGAACAGTGTGTCAACTGATCTGCTTTGGCCACTTGTAACTGTACTTTTATGATCTACTTATGTACAGACTACCATATGTCATTTCATCTGAAAAGGAGTTTGCATTTTAAATATATTACTATGCTTTTATGATTTAATTGTATATTAAATTAAATAGTGTATGAATACCCCCTTTGTGTTACATGAGACAAATGTGCCCAGCACGGAGGGAGAAGGGCAGCAGAGAATGGGCTATATTATCATCTGGATCCCCATGTTCTGGTAGACTATGAGCTGGAAGCATATGAACTAGGCAGAGGTCTGGAGGTGGGTGAGGAGGGGGAAGGGGAGGTTAGCAGTGACAGGAAAAACTCATGATCTTAGGATTCTGAGGAAGAATCCAGAGGGAACAGGTTAAATTGGAACCACTGCTGAAGGCAAGGTGAAATAATTCTTTTATTTGTTTACTTAAGGATATTGTAAGTCACAGGGCCAGTGAGGTGATGATTGATGATTCGAGTTTATATATACAACATAAATATGTATTTGAAGTTGAAAGGCCACATACCTGAAAAACTAGGTTGGCATTTTCATGCATTCCAAAAATTTCTGGGTCATCAATCAAAGGCAGATTTTCAATGTAGTCCTTAAACTCTTGTAGGCTGTCAGCCATGGGTGCAAAATAGATGCCTGTTATTAAAAACACAGAAGACAGCCATGTCTCCAGTGCACCGGCTTTGTACTGTCAGGTTTCTTCCCTGCCTCGTTTAGATGGTAGCTGCCTCTTGTAAAAGGGATTATCCCTCCCAAGCCTCCTTGCTTCCATTGCTGTGCCTAGTTTTGTTACCTTTTCTGGAGGCCGTGAGCATCAGATTAGTGATGCCCCTTCACCTTTCAGGCTCTCCCCTCCAGAAGGCTGAAAGATTCTGAGAACCCAGGGATACGTGTGCCTCATTAAGGGCTCCAAATGTATGCTGTGTTAGAGACAGCCTGCACATTTATTTAGCTCACAAAACAACCTTCTCTAATTCCTCAAACAAAAAGTTACATTTGCAAAACATTGACAGCTAGGGTTATTCAATTTCCCTTGTGATGACAGGCTCTGCAGTTGAGTCAAATCAGTCTTTCACAATTCAGTGGTAGGAACTTTTATAAGCTCGCTCCACTCTAATCAGATTGCTCCCTCCATGGGGACCTAGCTGCTGTCTGACCCATAATTGGCTATTACCAACTCAAAGATCTGGTTTTGACTCAACTTGCCATAATGGAAATTTTCTTAACTGCACTCAAAATATACTAGACTAAAATTCTGGAAACACATTTAGACTCAATGTAATCAACTTTAATACAGAAATAACTCAGAGTGGCTACAGTATAAGATGCTTTTGTGTGTGTGTGTATGTGTGTGTGTGCACGCATGTGCACGTGTGCATGCGTGTATGTGTGCGCATGTGCGTGCGCATGCGCGTTTTTAACTACGTAACACGCTTTGAAGGTATCAAGTGTGGGGGGATGGGGACTGAGTAGCAAGGACTGGACATGGATGACCCCTGGATGGGAAACTAAAAGATGCTGTCCAAAGCATTTTGGGAAAGGTCTTTTTCGTAATATGGAAAAGTCATTCACCTGATTCAGAATATTTGTAATTATCTTGTAATGTTTCAGGAGAAAAAAATCTTTTCAAGACAGTGCGAAGGCATCTTTGATCCCAGGTGTCTGTGACTCTACCGCCATATGTAATTTCACCTGAAGAAGAAGTAGTGTCCATTTTTAAATATATTATTTTTTAAAAAATTGATAAACATACTCAAATTCTAAAAGACTTAGTCACACTTTTATTGGTACTGAAAGTGGAAAGAACACATCAGAATTTCCACTAACCCCTCATAAAAAGAATAAAAGTCAATTTTTTTTTGGTAGTGGAGATTAAACCCAGGGGCATTCTACATCCAAGCTACACCTGCAGTCATTTTTTATTTTTAAACAGTGTTTTGCTAAGTTGCTAAGACTGGGCTTGAATCTGTGATCCTCCTATATCAGCCTCCCAAGTACTAGGATGAGAGGCCACACCTGGCAAAAGTCAATTTTTTTTTTTTTTTTTTGCGGTACTGGGGATTGAACTCATGGGCATTCTACCTCTGAGTTATACCCCCATCCCTATTTTTTATTCTTTATTTTGAAACCGAGTCTCACTAAGTTGCGGAGTGCCCCACTAGGTAGCTGAGGCTGGCCGTGAACCCGGATCCTCTGGTCTCAGCCTCCCAAATGCTGGGATTACAAGCGTGCGTCACCATGCCCAGCTAAAAGTCAATTTTTAAAAAGCAGAAAAAGAGCTGCGTGTGGAGGCACACACCTGCAATCCCAGTACTTAGGAGGCTGAGACAAGAGGTTCAAGGTTAGCCTCAGTAATTTAGTAAGACCCTCAGTAACTTAGCAAGACCCTGTTTCAAAATAAAAATTAAAAAGAGCTGGGGATGTAGTAATATTCCCTGGGTTCAATCTCCAGTCCCCTTTCCTCCCTAATAAAGCCTAGAAAAAAGTAGTATATATACTCTAATAATTTTGCCTTTTCCAAATAATAGAAACTAACGTCACAATTCTCTTTACATATTTCTTCCTTTTCCTTGTACCTTTGCTTCAAAAATAATGATTTTGAGTCTTATTCCATTAGGGATAAGGATTCTAAAGCATACACATTTTCTAGGAAACAGTGCTTCTTTTCGAGGCCAGAGAGTAAAATAGGACCAAACATTTGTGGCAAGACATTCAAACTCCACAGGTGCCTCATAGATTATTGCTATCAAGTTAGAGAGGAAAAATAGGCTCAAGGTGAAAGAGAGAAGTTGCCTCCCAGAAATCATGTTGGGGAAATTAAGACTTATTGGTGTCTTGTCTCTCTTTCCACAAGAGGCTACTTTCAGTGTGCTTCCTTATCATCCCCAAATTATGAGTAGGAAGGAACTTCCCTGGAATGACACCTAATGCTGATACAATTCCTTGGAATAACCCCAGATCCATTGCTACCTTTCTTCATTGATCATTGTAGTGCTCCTGGAAGGATTTACCTATGATACTCACTTTGTCAGGCTTGTTGTTGTGAGGATTGAATCTGCTCATTCATGGGAAGTGCTTTAAATAATGCCTGGTGTGTAGCAAGAACAATGTAAGTGTTCTCTACTATTGCTATTGGAGAAAACATCTGCCCAATTTTTTATATGTAAACGTTCTCATGATGTGCTTATCTTATGTGTTTATCACAATCCTAAACCCGCAAAGGGAACATCAAGAGGCATCATCACCACCATTCAACCCTGGGGAGACAGCACCTCCGTAAGGGCCAGGTAGGTGTAAACTAACAGTTTTGTGGTCCACAGCTGGATACCCTAGCCACGTACTGGACATACTGACCAGTAATGTAAATTAGTGCATCCCAGGGAATTTTTCCTTCTTGACAGTAAAGGTTCAGGTTCAGTAAGGCACATTCTCTGTCACTGTCATTAAATTCGTAGCAGATATTCCAACCAAGAGGGCCAAACTTCTTTCTCTCCTAGAGCAAAATATAAAAATAGACTGACATAAAAATTTGATAAAATTAGTTTTGTGTGAAACCGTGAAAAATAAAACATTTTCATTAAAGTTTGGCACTCCCACCCTGCAAAATCAGTTAAAGTCTGTAGTTTGACTTCAGCTAGGCTTTCACCAAATAGGGGAAGCACATCTTCCTCCAGTGTGGCCCTTCCCCATATTTCCAAAAAAGAATATGCTATTACTGCAAATTTGACAGATCTGTCGAAAGAAAACAAATTCAGGGCAAAAGAAAATATTTTTCCACTAAAATAGTACACAAACAAAAACCCACTAGAGTCTTTTGGCATAAAGATACAGATATTAGAATTATCCATCTGGTAGAAAGAAAGCTACCCTCATTTCCCACACTGTCTTAAGGAGTGTGTCCTGGCTTTTAGTCACACCATGCCATGTTGATTATATACTGACTTCTCCATGGTGACCTTTACAAAACACTGGTGCATGTAATTGTAATCTTTGTTTCATGACATCTCCTCTTTGTTATTTTCCTATTGTATTTTAATTCCTTAATTCTAAACTGACAGTCAGGCCAGAGGATTGGTTCCAAGTTCCCTCCTCCTATTTATTTATTTATTTATTTATTTATTTATTTATGGTACCACAGATTGAACCCAGGAGCATTCTACCTCCATGCATTACATCCCCACCTCTATTTAAAATTTTTTTTTTAAATTTGAAACAGGGTCTCATTAAGTTGCGGAGGGCCTCACAAAGTAGCTGAGGCTGACCGCAAACCTGTGATCCTCCTGTCTCAGCCTCCCAAGTACTGGGATTACAAGCATGCACCACCACACCTGGCCTCCCTCATTTTGATCTCAAAATTTCACTCAGTCTTAATGCCTTCTCATCTCAACTGCAATTGTTAGTGGGATAAGGGCCCCATATCTGAAATCCTTGATTTCCAACCTCTTGGACCTCCTCTAGGACCTCGTATTTTTTTTTTTCCCTTTACTGAGTCTTTCTCTGTAGACCACATATAGCTGAAAATCAGGAAAACAGCTTAATCAAGATACCATCTAGCTGTGTGTAGTTGGAGACTCAGAATTCAAGTATGAGGCCACAGGATGGATACCAGACCAAGCAGTGAGGCTTGGACAGAGAGAAAGAGACTGGTGCTGGGCTGAAGGTCATCTTTCAGGAGACTTAGGTCTCTAGTCATAGAGGGGAAGGGAGCCAGTAAGGGTGGTGAGACCATGCAGAGGAACAGATGAGAGTGAAATGTTGCATGACAGATAAGAAGGACCTGATTATTGACAAATACATATAGGTGCAGAGGAAGAATAAAAATAATGCTGAAGCTCTGACTGTAGGTCAGTGATAGAATGGGACTACTGGATTCCAGAAGTGGAGTCTGAAGGTGAAGCAGATGTTGAGTGCGAGACGAGCTGAGGAGATCGGTTCTGCATGGTGTTCTGGAGGCAGAGGTGGGAGCCAGAGCTGTGGGAGGCTGAGGCAAAAGCAGTACAGAGATCTGTGGTCCAGTTAAAAGAACTTGGGCTCAAATACAGAACCGGGCCCTCACTGTGTCACAATGCCATTTGTAAGGATTCACTTATTTCTTACTACTTATTGATAACATAACATACTTCCCTGTTGCTATTAAAAACAGAACTGAGTGTACCTGAATGATTGCATGGAAGAAACAAATGCCGAATATTATTTTTCTCCACTTTCTTCCAAGTATGTTTTCTTCAAAAAATGAAGGTGTCATTTCAGTAAACGCTCGCCTGATATTGGCACGTAAGCCTTTCGGAGGCTCATTGGTTACCTGGATTAGACAGAACATACATGGCAGGGAGGGTGATTTCGTAGATTTGCATTATTTCTGAATAGCACACATAGACGAACATCACCGGGAGGATGTAGAGCACTAATCCCCCCAGGGGCATTCCCGGCATGGGCGAGCTTGCTTCCGGTCCTGGTCAGCCACAGTCCAGGAAGAATAGGGCCTGGTGGGGTCCTCAGACCTATAATGGTTGAGCCATATGTGCAAGGACTTCAGACACTTCCATGAGTGTCCGTTTTTCTTTCTTTTTTTTTGGCAGTGCTGGGGAGTGAACCCAGGGGCATTCTACCTTTCAGCTACAACCCCAGCCGTTTTTATTTTTTTTATTTTGAAACAGGGTCTCACTAAGTTGCGGAGGGCCTCATTGTGTTGCTGAGGCTTGCCGTGAACCTGAGATCCTCCTGTCTCAGCCTCCCAAGTTCTGGGATTACAGGCGTGTGCCATTACACCTGGTTCAGTGTCCATTTTTCTAAACCCAAGATGGAAATTATGCTAAAGCTCTCTCCATTGAATGTCTCAATCATCACAATAGATGGCATTGTTCCAGACTTTGTCCCATGACATCCCATGACATGGAGCAGGGAGGGAAGAAGCACCTCTTGTTCCTTTAAGCAGAGGCTTCTCACATATTGGAAAATTCCTGCATTGAAATCCAGCAGCCATACCACCTATAGGCCTTCCTCTCAAATGCTGAAACACCCCCTTAACCCCGAGAGGGGATCTGTTCTCATTGTGTTGTACATTTTCTTATAGAAGATAAAAACTGGAAGAGTTGAATCACCAATAGGACCAGAACATGCATGGACGGGTACTATTGTGGGAAATATTTCCCTGCCAACTATCAGTTGAAAGGATGCTGACTTCTGCTTTCTCACCCTGGCCAAAAAGACCTCGACATGGCTCTGTGCAGGGTCTGGGCTGCCTGGAGCCCTTAGGTAGACACTCTGAGACCAATCATTTCACATTCCAACCATAGGCATCTATTACCTTGACAGAATTCTGAAGAACCGTAACTGGAAATGTACTACAAGGCATGGAGCTTAGAAAAAGTCGAAAAGTGTCCTTGATAACATGGTCTATTAAAAAGAAAAGGAAAATGTTTAGTTTATAGTATTATTTTTTTAAAATAAGAAATAAGAAACTTAAAAAATTTAAAAAATCTTTTAATTCATGCATTATAATTATACATAAAAGCAGAATTCATTACGACACAGTCATATGTGCACATGACATGATCTGGTCAATTTCCTCTCTCAGAATCTCTTCTCTTTCTCCCCTCTCCCTCCTCCTGGTCCCCTTCCTCTACTATACTGGTTTTCCTTCTATTTTCATAGAGATTTCCCCCCTACCCCTTTTTCCTTTTTTCCTCTCTAGTTTCCACATGTGAGAGAAAATATTTGACCTTTGACTTTCGAAGTCTGCCTTATTTCACTTTACCTAACAGTCTCAATTTTCATGCAAATGACAAAATTTTGTTCTTTTTTATGATTGAGTAAAATTCCATTGTATATATATACCATATAATTTATCTGTTGATGGTCACCTAGGCTGGTTCCATAGCTTGGCTATTGTGAATTGTACTGTTATAAAGATGGGGAAATTATTCATTTCTTAATAAGGAATTGTTAATAAGAAATTATTCCAAGGAAGGAAAAAATGCAGTAAACTTTATAAAATACTAGTTGATCTATTTCAAGTATGCTGTAGATAGTTTTAAGACGAGGAAGAGAGGAGTTGTTCTGGAAACTTTATACCAGGAGGGTTCAGCATTCTAGAAGCCGGCATCTTTGGATAAAGAAATTAGGAACATATCAATTTTTAACACTTGAGATATTAAGGGCCTTTCTTTTGAAATAGGGGAAATTTTTCAACTGAAGAAGAGGACTGTTACTGCTAGTGCACTTAACTCATGAGTTTTTTTTTCCTCCCTAAGCCATTCACTCTAAGGCAAATTGTATAAAAATGCTCAACAAACCACACAGAGACAAAAAGGACCCCCCACCCCAGGCAGAGAAGTTGCAAAGCGAACAGGGAGAGCAGGGACATGGAAAGACTCCACGGATAGCAACACGCTTACTTTCTGAGCTGTGGACAAAGAACCAAAAAACACAGCTCCATTTTAGTTTTAAAAGGTCTGAGTAAAGTTGGGAAAATCACTGTTCCCATTACAGGAAGGCACAGGCTTGATTTCCCTCCCTCCCTCCCTCCCTTCCTTCCTTCCTTCCTGCCTTCCTGCCTTCCTCTCTCTCTGTTTCTTTTCCTTTCTCTTTTTGGTACTGGGGACTGAACACAGGGGCATTTTACCTCTGGGCTACACCCCAAGCTCCTTCTATTTTTTATTTTTGAAACATAGTCTTATTAAATTGCTGAGGTGGGTCTTGAACCTGCGATCCTCCTGTCTCAGTCTCTCAAGTGCTGGGATTAGGCCTGTGCTTCCATGCCTGGCTAGTTTTTTCAGTATATATTTTGCTGTTTCTCAAGCAGGCCAGGCTGGCTCCTTCCCCAGGCCTCTGCACTGGAATGCTCTTCACTTAGATTCTCTCATTTTCTTCCTGTCTTGGTCAAATGTCACCTCTCAAAGAGGCCTGCCCAGGCCACTCCATTTAAAACTGCTGCTCTCCTCCTCCTCCTCCCATTTCATTCTAGTCTTTTAACCCTCCTTAACCTTACTCTCCTGTTTATTTTTCCAAAGCACAACCACATTCGATCCTACCCTACCAGTTACTTACTTAGTATGTGGCACCTTATTCATTGTCTGCCACATACTAAGTAAGTAACTGGTAGGGTAGGATCCTACTTCTCCTACTAGAATGTTAGCTCTACAAGGGCAGAAATCTATGGTTGTTTCTGTTCACCAACAGACTGTGGAGAGCAGGTGCTGCCCTGCTCTGAGTTACTTCATGATGTAGAGAACAGTCGTTGTTAGGCTGTGCTCTGCTCTGAGTTACTCTCTTCTCTAAAGCAGTAGTTTGCTGTGAAGTTACTCCATTCCAAGTACAAGTAGCAAGGCAGGATGACCCTCCACCTTGTTTGTTCAAGTAAACCACCACCATCTGCCCAGCACAACCATAAGGCACACATTGATAAATAATTTATGCATGCCAATAAAAATAACATATCAAATTAACTTATCAAGTTGAAAAATTAACTTAGGAAGGTATGGACACCTGGGTGTATCAAATTGTATCAGCAACAGTAGATACAGGAGCTTAATCTCAGCAGATGTAAACCTCTCACCTAAGACCCATGGGAGGTGAAGCCACCCAAGGCTGGACACGGTGGCACACTGACCCATAGCCTGCTCATTCCTCACGAGCCTTGCCCAGGAAAATCACCATAGCAACCAACTTCTGACTCTCTGTCTGAGGACAACAAACAACAACATGACAACACATTGCCCACTTTCAACCGACAACGCTTCCAGCTGACACTTTGAAACTGCCTTCTGATTGACCCTCCCCTGGACTCTGCAAACTCACCCGTTAAACACCTCATCTCACCACTTTCAGTGACTCCCGGCTTCTGTGTCTGCTCTCTGCCTTTGCTCTTGGCACAGTCTCTTGAAACTCTGTGGCCACCTTAACCCTTTCTTAGCCTTACAGTAGAACACACACACACATGCACAAACACATACACACACCATTAAGATTGGAATGGAATAAAAGAACATGTGATTGCCTCGATCACGACATGCAGTGAACCATGAGTATTTCGGTGAATTAAAGTTGATGTAGCTTGTGAATTTATTGTTATTCAATACATTCTGATATTGTTGAAAGGTACAAACACGTCTCATCTATTTTTATAGAAGAGTTTGCTCACGATTTATTCCAAGCATCTAGAACAGGTCATGGTACGTAGCAGGTTCTGAAATGTTTGTTGAATATGTTGGATATGTGATGCAGATCAAAGCTGAATTTGTTTCTTTGGTAATTAAATTTATGAGCCACGTTAAATAGCCGAAATTTAAAATTAGTTCTAGTACAATTCTAGACCAATACTAAAGTTGCTTGTATGGTAAAACAGGAATAGAAGTAAATAGCAACTGGAGTCTTTCAAAGTCTTAAGTGCTAATGATTTCATAAACCAAAAATCCAAGAAGAGAAAAACATTAGTTGGAGGTTTTTTTTTTTCTTTTCGGTGCTGTGAACCACACAACTTCAGATCCAGTACTAAGTATCTTTTTTTTTTTTTTTTCAGTACTGGGGATTGAACTCAGGGGCTTTCTACCTTCGAGCTATACCCCCAGCCCTATTTTTTATTCTTTATTTTGAAACCAGGTCTCACTAAGTTGCGGAACGCCTCACTAGGTCTAAGCATCTTAACATTCACAGACATCAAAGAAATTTAGGGCTGAAAGAGAATCTTAGGAACCATCTTAGTATAGGACTTTCAGTTATAATCATCTGTAGTCATTTTATAGCTGGGGAAACTGAGGCCCAGAGAACAGATGTGGTATGCATGGTCATGGAGCAGTGGGGCAGAACTCTACCAAGGCCTCAGAACTTCAAGTCCAGAGGGTTTGGTTTTTATTTCATTTTTTCTTTCTTTTCCTTTCTCTTTACAGTTCACTACCAAAATATATTTTATTTTATACTGATCCAAATTAATATAAAAACTCAAATGGTTAGGTTATAAATGATTTTAGCAAGGGTCAGAGGAGGAATTTTCTACCTACTTAACATTTTGTGAGCTACAAACACTTAAAACCCACAAAACACTTGAGCTGGTTCTTTAGCTGTCTAGTCTCCTTAAAGATCTGGCGAACACTCTTGTTCTGGTCACAGTGAAGTGTAGTACCACTGCAGCAAACCACTTTTTC